>APFE030980096.1:50233-99974 GCA_000404065.3 Pinus taeda
GAGGATTGTAGCCATTGGATGCTTAGTACAACATCAACACCACCCATTAGAATGGAAAGCATTGGACTATTCAATACATATTATCCCATGGATAGCTTTATATTATGGCACTTTCCTAAGCAATTATGGTTCATCCACTTGCAACCATCACTTGATAGTTTGGTGCTGGATATAGGAAGCAATTTAATTCCTTGGATATCTTACAATGAATAAAATTATGCGTACTTCCCGAATCAATCAACACTATTACCTTTTTCTTCTTCATATGCCCTTCTATCTTGATAGTTTGAGGAGTGGTAATTCCAGCCAATGCATTACAAGATATGGTCGGATTCATTTCTTCTTTTCTAGGGTTTGTTCCTGGTGTATATCCTCTTCTTTTGATGTTTCTTGTTCATTTTCTTCCTCCTCTTCAAAATCTATGTAAAATAATTTCTTCTTGGCACACTTATGACCTTTAGTGTATTTTCTATCACAATTGTAACAAAGCCCTTTTGCTCTTTTTTCTTCCAATTGTTGTGGTGTCAACCTTGTAGGTTTTGGATCGCTAGGAGCAGTAACACTTCCATCTTTATGATTGTGAGTGGTAGGATTCCTTGTTGCCATAATTTTGCTTTCCATTTTTTTTTTGCCAACCTGAATGCCTTCTCCAATGAATCTGATTCCCAAAGGCAAACCTCATGTTGGATGTTATCTTTTAAAGTCCCTATGAACACATCAATCCTATGCTCCTCTGGAATATCTTTTACCCTTATATTCAATTTTTGGAAGTCGTCAATGTGCTCCATCTTTGAACCCTTTTGTTTGATATTTATCAATTGGCTAAAAAAAGTGTTGCTTTTTGTATCCTCATAACATGTTATCATTTCATCCATAAAAATAGCCCAAGTGACAATTTGTTTACGAGATCAAAGCCATCGATACCATACAAACTGATTTGGGTCCAAATATAAAGTTGCAATGCGTACCTTTTGTGTGTTTTTTACATTATGGAGATCAAAAAATTGCTCCATCTGTAGTATCCATGTTCCAAGACCCTTGCCATCAAACTTCCTCATATCGATCTTTGGAACATGGTGGTTCTTTGATCCAAAATTGGAGTCTATGAAACCATGATTAATATTTATTTTGTTCTCATCATGAGTTTCCTTTACTACCCTTTCACCATTAGTAAGCATTCCTTGTAGAAACTTTGTCAAATCTGTCTTCAAATTTGTCAGCAAATCTTCCATGCCTTTCTTTAAATCATCCATATTAGCTTCCACACCATCCATCTTAGCTTCCACGCCGTCCATTTTAGTTTCCACATCGTCCATCTTAGCCTCCATGCCATCCATATTAGCTTCCAAGTCATTCATCTTAGCTTTTGCGCCTTTCTTTAAACCATTTATCTTAGCTTCTACATCTTTCTTTAAACCATCCATCTTATTTTATGTTACTTTTTGTGCGACTGAAATTGGTTGCACTTGGTTTCTAATATTGATATATCATGTTGCATTTCTTCCTCTTCTTCATGAGTCATGCTAGAGCCTTCAGGTTTCTTACTAGGTGCATCCATTTTCTTTCTTCAGGGCATCAATTACTGATAATAATGCTTCAGTATGCCCTTTGAATTCCTTCAAACTAATTTTTCAAACCAAGCTTATGCAAAAATTAAAAAAAAAAAATACACACATTTTTTCACTTTGTAGGAGCTCGATATTGAATCTTATGTACCAATGTAATTTTGGATCTCCTAGTTCTAAAATCATGACCTACAGTAGCTCTCTGCATCCTCTTTCCAATGCCACTAGTTTGATCGAAATTGGATTCTCCAAGGAAGAGTTATATCAAATCTCCCACGGTGACCTAATTATAGACTAGTTCAGTAGAGCAAACTTGTACGACGTGCCATGTGTCACTGTTTCGACCTTAGTACCTAAAACTGATATAGAGAAAACTAGAGGTCGTCCTCTTTGTGAAACTTCTTACGCAATTTCAATCAGATGCTCAAAACAAAAATTATTATGATTTTCCCCGAGTCACCTATTTGGAATGTAATTCGGGAGTCTACAAAAACTCAAAATTCCTCAGATCATATATCCGCAAATATAGTGATAAAATATCTGAAATTTGGACCCAAAGTTAAAAACCATTTCAGCCCAAATGGGTTTGTTTTTTAGCTTCTGAAACATCGCAGAAAAAAGGTTATAGCGAAAATGGCACAATGACCTGTTTGGAGCAGTGAAACCCTAGAATCCAAAGCTTTGATACCAAATGTTATTAAACCAACTTACAAAAAGATAGAAAAGATAGGTCAATGCCTTAGAAATAAGCCTCTTCGAGGGGGAAACCTCCTTTACATTACACAAATGAAAAATTCTTGGATGATTCAAATGACAAAACCTCCTTTCTATATATAGGAGTTTACGGGGTCACAATAACCAAGCTGACCTAACAATAATAATATAAAGGCACAAAAATAACAATAGAGGGATTATATGGGGCACAATAATAACAATATGGGGACAATCGGGGCACAATAATAACAATAAGGGATATAACGACAATAGTAATGGGGGGTCACTAATATTATAGGGACCTAACACTAAGCATCTAGTCTGAAAATATTAATTTCACGATATCTTCTTGGAAGATTGTTCCTTCCACTTTGCTTGATTATTGGTTCCTTTGGAACTAGAATCTCTTCCCATTGTCTAACAAGATCTTGGTTTTTAGTCTATAAAACTTCTTCCAACATGACCATCTATTATGAGAGCAAAGAACAAAAATATTTTCGTAGTTCATTCCCACTTACTGAGAGAATCCTCTTGTTACCACTTAAATGCCTTGTTCTTTTTGTAACGGAAGTTATTTGTAATAGACTTGATTATGCATGAGCCTCACTTAAGGGGTTAAAAAAAGTTCATAATACAATCAAGGTTGTACAAAAACGAAAATATAAGATGTTGAATAAATATAATTAAAAAATGATTATCTTTAATTAAAAAATGGAAATAGAGGGGATTTGTCAATTTCTTGGCATATCTAAAGGAAAATTTGTTTTGACTTCTTCCAAGGTGGTTTCTCATCATCATCATTTTCAATGTTGGTTGTTGATGCATGCTCCCTTTCCTTCCTTTGTCTTTTAGGGCAATTGGATGCATAATGTCCAAAATTTTTACAAGTGAAACACTTCACTTTTGACATGTCCTTCTTCTTCTTATCTTGAGTGTCAATAGGGCTTCTACATGAATTCTTCCTACTAAATTTTCCAAAGTGCTTTTTGTCAAAAATTTTCAAGGTTCCTTCTTCCCTTTCCTTTTCTATTATGAGTTGCAAGGGCTTGTGTTTCTTGATTTTGTGGAGTTTGTGAATTATTTCTAGATGATAAAATTGGCTCTTCTTAAACACAGTCAGTGCATAACTCATAAAATGTGAGTAGTTTTTATAGTGCACATATTATTTGAATAAACGGTTTCCATGATGATGGAAATCCATTGGGAGTAACTGAAACAAGTTATAGATCTTTAATGTTGCCTGCAATACCTACAAACTCATATCTGACTTGTGAGATATTCATAAAATATGAGACAATATAATATGATTTAGTCATTGTGATATTACAAAGATGTTTTTTCAAAGCTAACTTTTTGTTGGTATTGTTGCTTGCATACAATTTCACCAGAGCACCATATATAGTCTTAGCGGTTTTTAATCCAACTACATTAGGAATCAAGTGATCTTTGATGGAATTTACCAAGGTTCTTTTGGCCTTATCTTCATTCTTCTTATATTTGGCTTTCTCTTCAGCTCTCTTTAGTTCTAGAATGACTTTCTCCACATGATGATCTTGAAGTTCATTTTCTTCCAAAATAAGCAGTATTTTAGTATTCCAAGGTCTCAAATTGATGGCACCATCCAACCTGTCTTCATCTCTAAGTTGTGGTGCCATTTTAGGTAAGATACCCAAAAACCAATTAAGATGATTGAATTATTGTCTCTAAGGCTAACTTCCCCATTCAGTTACTTGAATACTTGTCTCTAATGATGACTTTAGTGGTTTCTCTTTCAACAACGCTCTAATACCATGTTGAATTTTCTACATTAATTCAAAGTAGAAACTGATCTTATGATCTAACAATTACTTTCCAATGATTTCCAATTAAGTTATCTTATGTCACATATATCATTAAGCAATTACACAGAGAAAATCTCAATGGTAATGTAATGAAAATGGTAGAATCATAAAGAGACATCCAAGCACATTAGAGACAACAAATTTACCCTGGGAAAACACAACCTTGGGAAAAATCCAACAACTCCTCTTGTAAGGAGAAATTGTCCTTCACCAATATTTACAAATCCAAGAGAATTCTCAAAATTTATGCCCACTCTATGCCACAAAATCAAGTCAGAGATACCAGTAAAACCTGGTCAAATACCAACCAGTGAATGTTGCTAAAACCTTCAAAAATTAGAGAATTTAATGTTGTTCAACCTTGGTCAAAATTTTGAAATTCAACTTGAGGTCAACTCAGTCCTATGGTAAAATGATCTATGGTCAAAAGTAGTTGACTGAGGCCCAAATATGTAGTCAAAGTATCCTTCTCTCTGCGATCAAACTTATCCTTTTTCAATGGTCAAAATTAGTCAAACTCAACAGAAACTCAATCAAATGGCATCTTTTTTTTATTTTGGTCAACATGTAGATTTCCTCCTCTTTGATTTCACATGTGTGGATAAGAAAATACAAGAAATGTGTGTGATTCAAATTGGTCCAAATTTGAAGGTCAACTTATGTTTTTATAGTAGTCAAATGGGTGGCTTTTCACCAAAAGTCACATCCCTTCATGGGGGGGCGACTTGACCATTGGGGCCTACATGAAACCCAAAAATACATCATTTTCATTTTCATTTCCATAATTTTATTTCGCCAACTTGGAAGGGTCTTTTGGCATGCGGGAATACCTCTCGTTGCTACATAAAAAAATCAACAAATACTACTATGTTCTACCATCTACAGAGGACGTGTTGCCACGTCCCTTACCTATTGGTTAAGTGGGGCGGTGGTAGCCCACTCTTTTCTAGTCACCCCATAAAAATATATTTGATTAACAAATTGAATAAATATTATTAAATTAATAAAATATATATTTTTAAAAAACTTTATTTAATAAATTTATTTTATTAAATATATTTAAAAATATAAATTTTTAAATTTAATTATTTAAAAAAAAAAACATAATAAATTATTAAATCATAACTGGAAAACATAATAAATATAAGAAATAAATTTAGCTAGTATTTCCTTCACACTTTATTAGAGTTATTATGCAATATGAAATAGAACTACATGAATGCCACTTGTTTAATAACAAATATTCTTCAAATAATATGTATATTCAAGTTTTAAAACTAGATATCATGTTGTATTTCTAAAAACTATAGATTAATGTGAAACCAGATTTTAGATACCTCATAAAACATAAAAGATAAATCCTTAATTTTTGTAGTTATAAAATTAAGAGTTATCTCCAGGATGAATTAGTTTTCACATACATAATTATATTTTAGTATATGAATATTTGGATAAACTTGTATCTAGCAAGAAGATATAGGATTTGAATTTTTAAATTAAATTATTAGTAGTATTTTGGACATTATTAAATTTTAGTTTTTAAATATTGTGTATGTATTTTATAAAAAGAGTTATATATTTAATAGTTTATTGGAGAGATCATGCCTATATTTGGTTAGGTAAGAGTGATGAAATGTGAAAAATATTAAGAAGACATTATGGAAAAGGTTACACATCATTGAATATGCAAGATGCTTGTTATATCTTTACTAATGAGAGGAACAATATTTTTAGGATATTTTTAGTAGTTTTCATTAAGGGGAAACAAGGAATTTAAGTAAGATATATCTGTAGGGAAGCATACATGTAGAGGGATAACAAAAAATAAAAAACATGTATGCATAGCTATTTCTTTTTGTTTCCTCTAAGATTACACTTTTAGGCAGTTATACTCATTTTCTTGTCCCCCCTCCCTTGCACATGACTATATCCCTGCATAATTGGCGTCACTAATAAAATTGTGGTTATTCGTGGCTCACAATTCTAACTCGACTGGCCCTTTTTGTTTGTGGCAACATTGTCTCCCAGCTTGCCTGTGATGGTTTTGGTTACTTTGGTTGCAGACTTTACATTTTTTATTTTAATGCTTATTTCACAACTCTTGTCGTGCCCCAACTACAACCTACTCCATTTTTTGTCGCCCTAACACCATTTGCAACCTAATTTCCCTCTTACAATTCTCTGGTTGAGTTTGTAGGATAACAATCATATTGGCCAATATGGCCCCACCTTAAAATTTCATTTTGTCCTTCACTTCAATTGATACTCTACCCTACTTGAGACTTTTCCTAGTGGCCTCAACATTTTTTGTGTGTTGCTCTCATTTGTTTCCACGTTGTTGTACTATGTATGACTCAATCCATACTTTTCCTTGCAACTATTTGACTTGGCCTTCCTACATGTGGATTTTTGTGTTGTCACTTGTATGGTTGTGGCTTGGATAAACCCAACACTTGTGACTCTTGTAGGTGAATCTAACCTATGTGTAATACTTCAAAGAGTCTTTTTTAGAGTTCAAACTCTGATATCATGTTAATTTACTAGCCCTAAAACCAAGTTAATTAATTCTTAGTATATTATATATATTAAATAATTACGCAATTGAGATTTAAAATTAAAAAACAAACAACGAAATAAAAATTAAACAGTACCAATTGCACAATCACATGCACACGAATTTATGCCCTTCAAATCATTTCTTCAGACAAATAACTTCAGAAATTACAAGGGCTCCCTTCTTGAGATAATGGCCCACTGAGGAAAATTCATGCAACAAGAACCTAGAACTGATCTATCTCATCAAGCCCTGGATCTATCCTTTAATCTACTTTATTGATCTTGATCTCCCTTGCTACCCATTGCACCTTCCTTGAACCCAACATAGTTGAAGATAATTTCTTCTTCACCCAATCATTAATATCTTATTTTCATTGTATCTTATACTCATGATGTGTGTGTGTCTTTTCCCTTAGCCTAGTCTTCCTTTTATAAGATTGAGTTATTCATAGAATCCACAACCCTATTCTCTAAAGTGATTATTGATTGAGATTAGATCTCACCTTAGCTAAGATCAATGGTTGATATTAAACTAATTCAATAATGCTAATAACATTTCCATTTCATTAGATTAAAACACTTTATCATATAAAAATGAATTACTTTAATCACTAAAGCAATTTCTTAGGCTAACAATCTATTAGGTGGCTTCCACATACCTAGACATTGAGGCCTATATGGAAGTACATTCTCGAGCTACTAAAATCAACATGTGCTACTATAATATCTCCATGCATTACTTTTAGTCCTCCATGTGCCTCTATATTGGTTTCCTCTCTTGTTCCATGTTGATCCATATCAAGTTTTCTAAGACTAATGCTCTTGCCTTAAATATCATTATTTCTCTGAGTGGTGTTAGTGGCAATATACAATGACCTTATTTATTGGTTCTCATTTCCTTGACTCATAAACATTTGTTTATGTAGCGCCTTCTTCTTGTTTATGTCTATCCTTTAAGTTTTCTTCAAGTGCTTATGTTGTCTCTTCATCTGATGTGTAATGAGTTACTGGAATTTCTTTCCTTGCAAGTACTTCATGTGCACTCTTTAACCCTTCTTTATCAGTAAGAGAATTGTAACACCCTCCTCCCACATCTTCCCAAGTAACCGACCGACTCGAGTAAACATGTGACGAGAAGTTACTATGATATGATTCGACCTCATAAGTCACCCTAAGTAAGTGGAACCGAAGGAAACACAGCATACAAACCTTCCACGTCAGTAACAGGACTCCTAGGAACCATCCCAACCTCTCACGTAACCAACCCCTCGATCCCACTAAGTTTTTACACCATTAAACTCTTAGACGCTCCCTTGATATAGGCATGCATGCGTTTAGAAGGATCTAGACGCTCCCACAACATGGGTATGCATGCATCCAGGGACTTTTCTACCCAGCTTGGTGCATGTGTCTCCAGGATTTGAGCCATTTTTTCAGGCCCAGAGCCCAAGTCACTACCTAGAAATCAATGATACTTTCATAACAGAACGATAAAAACAAAACAAGGAAACAAATTCAATTACTTAAACAAGGACTTGACTGGACCCCTACTAGCCATGACACGCATTTCGTCAAACATGTCACAAATATGTAATCTATAGGTTTAAACAACATGTTTGAGCATAGGGGTCTCATACTTATCTAAGATTCGTTGTGAGGCATTGTTTCCTTATCACTTTAGTTGCACTATCATCTCTTAGGGCATAGATACATTGTTCATTCATTACAAGTAAAAACATGATGAGAGCCATACATAGCGATTGTCATAATACATGTTCATAACCAGCATAATAGCAACAAAAATACCAAGGAAATCACATCCATATCATCCATATATAAACTAGTATAATGCTCCTAAATTAACAAGGATAAATAACCTCCTATTAATGATGAGAAATTCAACCCGTTATAGGACTACCACGTTCCACCCGACCGTAGACATGGCTGAGGAAAATCTCTCTTCAGCTAGTCACCATTGTGCCATATTCCAAGTATGAATGTGGGATCTCATAAAACACATCAATCAAAACCATCCAAGGCTTCCAAAAGCCAAGCCACCTCAACCCACCAAATAGTGATACCACCTCACGGTCGGACATCACAAAACCATCACCAGATTGGTCTCTACCGAAACCTTCCAGGGCTCCAAAACATTTGTTCCAAGCAAGGCTCCAGGACTAGTAACTCAACCCACCAAGGCTTCCAGAGAATTTTTTCAACCAAGGCTCCAGGACTAGTAACTCAACCCAAGTTGTTACAAGGCTCCAGAGCATTTGTCCAACCAAGGCTCCAAGAACTAGTAACTCGCCCCAAGCTAAAGGGAACATGAAAAACAACCAGAAAACAAAGAAATAAACATAGAACACCATGGTTATCTAAGAAAATGTAAGGTTAGGCAAATCCACTGTCAACCCAGAAAATCCTCCATGCCAATAACATATCATAACCAAGAAACCACATGCATGTGTCATGCATGCCAAAATTAGGGAGGAAAACATACATGCAACTAGGTACCTACAAGAAAAACTCGTTGTAGTTGTTGATCCCGATGTCCTCTTGCACTTTAATACTCTTCCTTTTCCTTCTTGCTCCAAAAATCCAAGTATTCCACACTCCTCCTAGAGTGCTCTGACAAACTCTAAGTGTTCAAGAGTATGAGAGAGAGAATAGAGAGAGGGCTCCAAAACTGAACTGACAAAATTCTACACTAACCAAGTTTGCCCACTAATCCTCACAAACCTTTTTATCAAACAGGCCTCTATTTCCTTCAATTTCCATTATTTTCTTTCATTTTCCTCTTCACATGCAACCTGTGACCTTTCACCTTCCTTTTCTCCTAATTTCCATTATTTTCATAAATAAATTGCCAATAGATGTATTGTGCCTTTCCAAAGCCTTTTTCATTGCCTTTTCCAATTTCCTTAGCCATAATAACTGAAGTGAATTGCCGCTAGGATGTTTCTCCAACCATGTAGGTTTTAACCCCGTACAGAAATTACCTGCATACGAATTCTAAATCACAGAAAAATAAACGATGCGAGAGCATAACACATAAAACACATATGCACAGATATTTTCCCCTGGATCCCAAAACCGGGACTACCAGCTTGATTTTTCATTATATTCGTTTCAATGTTACAATACATATTTATACATGCCGAAGCATCCAATACCATGGACTGAAAACCATCACGTCCAATACCACGAACCAAAAAACCATCGCATCCAATACCATGGACCGAAAACCATCGTGTCCAAAAAACATGTGCGAAAATCATGCACAAAACCATAGGTGGGTCCACCCAACCTAACATAGGGTCCAAAACCAAAATTTTTCGGGGCGTTTCCCCGAACCCCCTAAAGTGGGGTTACGGGTACCCCTCAAACCCCCTGTTAACTATGTGGAAAGAATATAACACAACCCAACAAACCATTCAGCTTAGAATATGTGTCCCATGATCGTGGTCTTATATACTTTTACATGAGTTTTTAACGAGGGTTGTTACAGAACCCTCCCCCTTGGGGGAACACCATCCTCGGTGTTCAATGGCACCTATAACCAACAAGACTGTTGAAAACAAAACTTACTGCCCATGGAGATCCCTAACGTAGCTCGTTGCAGTATTTATAATGACCATCTACTAAAACATGACAAACATATTGTTTACTAGAGCTTTATAACACAACTCATTATAGTATTTAAAATAATAACCACATATACACACATACACATTTTCTTCACCTAGCAAGTAACCATATTTTCTATGGAGCTTTATAAATCTAGCTCGATACAATATTTACAATAATATACACATATGCACATTTTCTCATCCAACAAATAAAATGATATGATGCATGCATCTGCAACAAGGGAATTCAAAGGATCACATCTCCACCCTCAAAGTACTACCAGGATTCACCTCCTTCCTAGGAAGTCCAAAATCCACTGCAAGGTCAAATCTGCATCTAATGTCCAGTGTTATAATCTTGTGCCCCTTGTCCTCTCAGTTAAAATTTATCATCTCATTGTTCTAGGGCACACTCCCAATGTGCATTTGATTCCATTTGGTAATGCTAATGACCAAAATAACTATATCCCCAACCTTCCCTTCTCTATTACACAGTCCCTAGGGAAATTCGGTCACCCCCTTCTGTGTAGTAACACACCTTCCAAGTTCCATTGGCACCCCCATCCCAGGCAGTCCATCCCTTGGCAAGGCTTCCTTGCATAGGAAGATACAACAACCAAGGCATATCCCTGCCTTAAAACCATCATACCAGTCATAGCAAGTTCATGGAAATCAATGGACATTATTGGGTACCAGTGTCCCACAATGGCCCTGCTCCTAAATCCTTTACCAGCATATTGTTGCATGTTCCAATTCCTTTTTTTGTTTCTACTAATCCTTGCAGTCAGTTTCAACCACCCAAGTGGGAATTTCTTGCTTTCTTGTACCATGCACATAGTTTCCATTAGATTCAAAATAAATTCAAATAAATTCAAATCATACCTCATAAAGGATATTAAAAACTAATGAAAAACTATATCATGACAAAGAGACACCAAAGACATGGTGGAAAAGGCATGAAGCCTTAATGTACATTGTCTCACACAATCTCTCTAAAATAATGAGAATGATACAATATTAATACATCAAGAGTATGTCTCAAGATATTGCGTCTATTTTGGACACTCAATCACTTTGGTTGAGTAAATATCTCAACCATACACTAGTCTAGGAGCCTAACTAGTTGGAGAGAATCTCTCAACCAACTAAACCTAAACAAACTCCCAAGTTTGAGGAATAATCACATTCTAGAATAGATAAGTAGGAATTAATCCAATATTTACAATTTTAATTATTTTGAATATTTTGGACTTGTCGATTGTTTTTAAGTGAGAGTGAGGCTAACATTCCCCCCATAAATCATAACTCCAAATTAAGAACGTGATACCATCTCCAAGTCTTCATGTTGAAATTGTTGAGCTGATCCTCAATGAAGAACTGCCTAAAAAAACCACCAAAACTAGATGTTGAAAACTCTAATATGAAGAGAGAAAACCAAGAAACATGAGTCAGGTGCAATTCTGATACATCCCTGAAAGTTGCTTGACAACTCCATCAAATTTCAAGCTCCAATTCAAAAGGATCCATATGTCCTTTGCTTGGTCCAATGACCATCAAAGTGAACAAAAGAATGTCCAAAAATGCTCTCAATCAGCATCCTGATCACTTGTCCACTGACAAAAATTTGATGACGCCCACTGGCATATTTGTTGATTCAGATTCCCAATCTCTTTCCCACTGGAAAATTCGACAATGGCCATTGGCCAATTTTTTTAAGCTCGCTGAAAAATTTGATGATGCCCACTGGTTGATTTTTTTATGTTATCGAAACTGACCACTGGCTGCTTTTAATTATGTTGTCGAAACTTTTAGTCTAACAACATTTTTAATTCCATTATCATTCCCCCCTTTGTCAGTTGAAAGGAGAGACAAACATCTGCATTTTATTTCTGAACTCCTCCCCTTAAGGTGCAGGAGAGTTTCTCTTTTTAATTCTTCAAGAAACTTTATATTTACCTCTGCCTTAAGTAGATTGTAGGACTTATGCAGTTTCTTCATTTCTAGATTCCATCTCCAAGGGTTTATCTAGCCATAATTAATTGTCACTTTAGTCTTATTTTGAATTTGACATTTCTCATATAGATGGCTTTTCTTGCCACAATGGTGACAAGGATGGAGGTCGAAACATTTACTCTCCATATGACCATTCTCTTACATTGGTTACACTTAACATGATTATGGGTATTTTCTATAAAACTTGCACTTACAAACTGAACTGGTTTTGAGATATCTTGAACATAAAAAGTTTTTTCTTTGTTGTATCCCAAGCCATGTTGATCTTTGTTGAAACAAATTTCTTACCAAGGTCTGATCACCTTCTTGGAAAGACCATTTTGTTGGTGTTCTTCACACCTGCTATTGTTGTTGATATTTTGTGATGGATTCACTAAGTCATTTGTATCACATTGAGCATCAATCATCTTTATTAACAATTCATTTGTATCACATGTTCCATCAAACTTTTCAATTAGATCTTCAGTACTACTAGTTTCATCATTTAGTAGCACAACTTGCTCGATGAGCTCATTTGTGTCACAACTTTCATCAACATGCTAAATGAGGTCATTTGTTTCACAATTTGATTTGTTGTTTGGATGAGGTATTCTATGTCACACACTGCAGTTATCTTTTTTGTACATCTTGCATCAAGTAGATCTTGTTTTTCACTCAATTTTATCTGGAGTGCATTCATGATTTGTTCTTTCATATCTAATTCATTTTGAAGATTGTTTGTTGCTTCTAATTTGCTAGTCATATGATTGAGTGTGTTTTGATTTTTCTTTAACTTCCATTCAAGTACTTCAATTTTGTTGTGCAATTCATGATTATACTCTTTCAATTCTTTAATTTCTAGCTCTGCAATCTGAAGATGTTTTCCTCCTTTAAATTTCATTTATTGTTTGGATGAGGTATTCTATGTCACACAATGCAGTTATCTTTTTGGTACATCTTGCATCAAGTAGATCTTGTTTTTTGCTCAATTTTATCTGGAGTGCATTAATGAGTTGGTCTTTCATATCTAATTCATTTTGAAGATAATTTGTTGCTTCTAATGTGCTAGTCATCTGATTGATTATGTTTTGATTTTTCTTTAACTTTCATTCAAGTACTTCAATTTTGTTGTGCAATTCATGATTACACTCTTTCAATTCTTTAATTTCTAGCTCTGCACTCTGAAGATATTTTCCTCCTTTACCCATTTTGGTCTTTAACACGCTCGCTTGATTTTTCTTCAATAGGATG
This sequence comes from Pinus taeda, assembly GCA_000404065.3. NCBI lineage: Eukaryota > Viridiplantae > Streptophyta > Pinopsida > Pinales > Pinaceae > Pinus > Pinus taeda. The sequence continues at coordinate 63,782 of APFE030980096.1, forward strand.
AGGGTGTCAGATACCACCGAAAATGCACCCAAGAGAATTTTTACAAAGATTTAATGACAAGTTAAAATGACTTAGACTTTGTAAGAACTCAACCTCCTATCAATTTTGCTTAGTGACTAGTTTAGGGTGTCAGCCTACAATAATCATGCACCCAATTACAATCAATGACTTTAGATTGACCTTGACTTTGACTTGACTTACTCACTTGAAAAATGACAATTATTGACTTTGAACCACTTACATTACAACTGACTTTATCTCTCAACACTTCATGAAAAATGACTTCAACTAACAAAATGACTTTTTAAAAACCTACTAACTACAACTTTATTATTTCAAAAATATCAAAATTTCCCCCCCTAATTACAAATAAAAAAATACACCTTATCACTCCATTACCAAAAAACCCTCTTTATATCCTATTTGATGTAATTAAACAACCATTTAATCCACTAAATGACAAATTTGACCCTTTTTTGTGAACATTAAAATAAGGATTTTTCTTATTGTAATTCCAATAACTCTCCATACCTAGTAATCAAGCGCTCACCACATCACAGATTTACACACAAAACATGGTTGAATCCCATGCAGTACATTACACCTTCGATGCAACCTTACACAAAGGTTTCTCCTCCAACTATGCAATGACTAGATATCGGCAAGTGTCAACTTGTTATACTTTCACTATAGAAGAAGCTCCAAACCATTAAATTTCAACATACATCTTTTCTGTATCATTTGAGGAATTTTGAGGTCTAAAATGGGCCTCCTAAGAAAAATGTACAACCAAAATTAACTTTATAATAACCAATAGGAATTAATATGATGATGTCAAACATGGGGGATGATTCACCATTTTTGGAGTAAAAAAGTAAAATAATAAAAAATAATAAAACTACTTTTTCAACTTGTATTTTCGATTTATCTCCCTATGTTTTTACTCAAATTTCGAGCAAGAGTGGAGAAAGGAAGGATCGTATGGACGAGACACCATACTATGTGTTTGGGATATCCCACTAGCCAATAAGAAAGGACACCAAACTATGTGTGAGCTTCTGCTTGGCTGAGACCGGGAGAGACTCATGATGTTCATGTTGTACCATTACTACTTTCTTTAACCACTCTGTGTATAGAACATAGATGATGAGGTTCAACTGATAGGGCTCGAGGTTCCACCGCTACTAAGATCCACCATGAGGTTCCAAAACCGATAGTGGTTGGCACTATAGAGAAAGAGTGTAGTAAATCTTACTCGTTGGATACAAAATTTAATTGCTCATCCAGGGAGTACCCATGTTGCATACTTTCGATGGACCCTACTACACGAAAAATAAGAAATACATGAAAAAATGTGATTGCAATCACATTTTTCATGTATTTCTCATTTTTAGTGTAGCAGGATCCATTGAAAGTATGCAACATGGATACTCCCTCAATGAGGAATCAAATTCTACATCCAACGAGTGTTTCTGCTCAAAATTTGAGTAAACCCATAGGGAGATAAGTTGAAAATATGAGTTGAAATATATATATATATATAATATATATATATATATAATATATATATATATATATATATATATATATATATATATAATATATATTTCCCTCTAAAATTTGATGATGTAATCTAATATTACTTTATTATTTCCATTATTATTTTATAATTCCTTAGGAGGCCCATTTAGACCTCAAAAATCCCCTAATGAATGTCCAAGGAAAGTTTCCCTTAAAAGTATCCCTCACATACACAAATAGATATAAACTAGGCTTGCCTAAACATATCTCGTTTGAGAAATAGAAAACAATTGTTCCTTGCTATTACTTTGGGCCTAACACCCCAAACGAGGTGGTTTATGATGAGATCTTTACCGGAAAATGAATTGGATGACCGCAAAGGTTTTATTTACATAATCCGATTCTCAAAAAGCATTGAATACCTTTAGCTATAATTATAAACATAAATCTGGAAAAATTACTCTAACCACTTCTTGAAACCTCGGTTCATGTTCATACCAGAAAGAATAGTTTCAGGCGATGCTTCACCAAATAGGTTTGAAGTACTCATGGCTTTTGTATGCAGTGAAATCTAGCTAAAAAAATGGTGTTGGAGAAATATATTTCAGCCACATTCCTAAGTGAACCCAAGCTCTGAAAAACAATGAATTCAACCATCACAGTGCAAAAAAACAGCAATCATAGGATTTATCTCAGAGGCTCACATCGAAGCCATTGAGCTACATTCCCCTGCCAATGATTTGGATTATCTAGTGCTGAATTGTTTTTTGAACCCAATTCTGTTATCAATTTCCCAAAACTAAAAGTTATGCAACACATCCAGTGTTTGATCCATATCACAGTACTACATTTCTTTCTGTAATTTATGTAATGAAAAAGATTGAAATGTCACTACTCGCCTTATCATAATAGATAACAGTGTTGAAAACATGCAAGATCTCTCTCAATTCCTTTAGAGTGGTCAAGAACATTATTGAGGGTTAATTATTCTACTTAATTATGAACACAGTGCTTCTATTCACCACAGATAACAGCTATTGGCAGGTATACAATCCACAAATGCTCCATTAAGCTTTACGTGACTCAGAAAACTAGATCAGATTAATACAATCGATATTTGTAGTCTCTTGTCTTCATTTGCTGCCTTTACACAAATCAGGATTGCCACATTTCTCCAATCGAATTGTTATGCACCAGTTGCCCCTCCAGCAATGCGCACTACGATTTTGTCGAATCTCTTTGCCATGACTTCTGCATCGAATTTTGCTTGGAACCTTGTAGTGGCAGGCCCTCGCTGGCTGGGGTATGGATCTTTAACTATTGGCAGCGGTTCAAATAAGGAACCAGTGTAGCTATGTAAATGTTTGCTACCATGGATCTGTGTGATGTGCAATTTTTCTCTTCCAGACAAGTCTTGAAGGAGTCAGTGCTATCAAATTTACCACCACGAATTTCTCCCTCATGAGAATGCATGATAATGCATCTATATAATTGTTTGATCACTGCAAGCTTTCAATGTTTCCCTAGCTCCTTTAGATCTACAAATATATGTGATTTGTGCGAATTATGAATATGCATCTTATAAATGCAATATTCTATATCCTATCAATCAATTCCACATGCGCTAATCCTTTCACCAATTCAATGTTGCATTCATATTGGTTTTAATAGCACGTAGGTTCACCACATGGCTCTTTCATGCTCTCCACACCCAACAATCACTCTCTATGCTCTAGCACCCTAAGCTTTGATACCAATTAAAGGATATTAAAAACTAATGAAAAACTACATCATGAGAAAGGGACACCAAAGACATGGCGGAAAATGCCTGAAGCCTTAATGTATATTGTCTCATGCACTCTCTCTAAAATAATGAGAATGATACAATATTAATACATCAAGAGTATGTCTCAAGATAGTGCGTCTATCTTGGACACTCAATTACTTTGGTTGAGTAAATATCTCAACCATACAGTAAGCTAGGAGCCTAACTAGTTGGAGAGAATCTCTCAACCAACTAGACCTAAACAAACTCCCAAGTTTGAGGAACAATCATTAGGGGATTTTTGAGGTCTAAAATTGGCCTCCTAAAGAAATTATAAAATAATAGTGGAAATAGTAAATAATATTAGATTACATCATCAAATTTTGGAGGGAAAAAAGAAAAAACTATTCTTTCAACTCGTATTTTCAACTTATCTCCCTATCGGTTTACTCAAATTTCAAGCAGAAACACTTTTTGAATGTATAAGTTGATTCCTCATCCAAGGAATACCCATGTTGCATACTTTCGATGGACCCTGCTACATGAAAAATGAGAAATACATGAAAAACGTGATTGCAATCACGTTTTTCGTGTATTTTTCATTTTTCGTGTAGTAGGGTCCATCGAAAGTGTTCAACAATGGTACTTTTTGGATGACGAATTAAATTTTGCATCCAACGAGTAATCCTGCTCAAAATTTGAGTAAAAACTTAGGGAGATAAGTTAAAAATACAAGTTGAAAAATTAGTTTTATTATTTTATTATTTTTTAATCTTTTTTATTTTTTTACTCCAAAAATGGTGAATCATCCCCCATGGTTGACATCATCATATTGAATCCTATTGATTCTTATAAAGTTTATTTTGGTTATACATCTTTCTTAGGAGGCCCATTTTAGACCTCAAAATTCCCCTAATGCACATTCTAGAATAGATAAGTAGGAATTAATCCAAGATTTACAATTTTAATTATTTTGAATATTTTGGACTTATTGATTGTTTTTATGTGAGAGTGAGGATAACACCTCATTGGTGGCCCATCAATAAGGTATACTTGCAATTATGTTCGCTTCCTGTCACAAGTCAAACTAGCATATTTGACTAAATCATCATGTATAAACATATTGCATTAGGTTACCTCGAAACCCAACCATCATAGATCAAAATCATAAATCACATGGAACCATCATAAACCATAATCATAGATCGCATGTAATCATCATAGACCAGAATCATAGATCACATGTAATCATTGTAGACCAAAGTCATAAATCACATGCATAATAAATTGAAATAAAATATTGATACTTATCCTTTAATCAATACTTAGCTTCTACCTTTGTCCTTATTTCGTACGCACTCTAAATCAGTTGCCACACCCGAAAAACACCCAATGCCTTCTCTTCAACCATGTGCACATACACATAGTGTGCATCACACACATACAACCACACATGGCATACAATACCATGCAATACATACACCTACACCTAACATACAACACATACACATACACCTAGTGTACTAAACAACACAATACATACATACACCTACACCCTACGTATGACATAACACATACATACATACATCTACACCCGATGTACGACACAACACATACATACTCCTACATCCATTGTACAACACAATACACATAGTACAAAACAATGAATACACATATCAGGATGCCACAACTACACAATGCACATACGTAGTACTGCATGTACCCAACACAACATGTACGACACACACATAATACCACATGTACACTAGTACCACATGTACAACATGTACACAATAAAACCTATACACAGCACCACCTGCACAACGTGTACACAACATCACATGTACACAGCACCACCTGCACAACGTGTACACAACGCCACATGTACATCGTACCACCTATACAACGTGTACATAACGCCTAACATACACAGCACCACCTACACACAACACCATATGTACAAAATTTACACTGCACTACTTGCTCACAACACCATTTGTACAATCATTCACACAATATGTACATAGCACCACATGTACAACATGCACACAACACCATATCTACATAGCACTACATATACAACATGTACATACCACCCTATGTACACAGCAATGCATATCCAACACACACACAGTACAATATGTACACAACACCACATATCCAACATGTACATAGCACCATCTATACCCAGCACTGCAAATGAAATATTCGCATAACACTATTTGTACCACCCTCTACATAACATTGCATAAACAACATGTACACATACTATATATACACAACACCACATGCACACAACATCACATACGCAACATGTACAACATATACAACATATGCACAACAGTAGTGCCACACATCCAAAACCACATTGTCTCTACCAAGAAAAACTACTTCCAATTTCTTATACATGCTTGTCCCAACATGTCGCAAACCACATTGATTTCATTTCACTGATGTATGCCTTGTATTTACCTATCATAACCTAAACATAGGCATAATACAAGCATACAATATCAATTCATATCCTCATGATACTGACCTCAAAGATCTGTCAGGCTACTCTTCCCACTTGATTCTTCATAAGACCAGGAACCTCTTCATGCCATTCACCTGCATAAGCTATCATTCCTCCACAAGAATGAACCCTGACAACCTTGTCGAAAAGTCACATAGATAAATGGGTACATCCATACATATACATAAACATTATCATAAAACATCATGATCATGTCAAACAACGACATACATACACACATATATAATTATAAACATTAGCATTAAACAACCATGATCCATGACGACCCTGTCATCCATGACATACATGCCTACATACATGTATACACATACAAAAATCATCATAATCATGATCACAAGATAATTACCAGATAGTATAAGGTCTAGGTTAAGAGAACCTTCTTTATCTGTGCATAGCATGCACAACAATGAGAGCAGCAGTTCTCGACTTAGCCAAGGCATCAGATTCCTCAGATTCATTTACTTCACCTTTCCTGATAACTTTTCTCATGGCTATCCCGCCATTGTCCATTTACACCAATGGACCCAACCAATCCAACTAGTTTTCATACGCTTTCCTCAGTTACCCTTATACATGTACTAAGCTTCATCTAGTCCTTACATCACTTGTTGGGTACCACACAACTCTCCCCAAACTCCATTAAATTTCCTCTTTCCCAAACCAATTCCCAAGACAAAACATGAAAGGAAAAACGAGAAACAAACAAGAAGAAAACCCTGAAAACCAATAACAACACGACTCTGCAAACAAAGTGGTATGGTCATACACTAGATGTAAACAAAGTCGCAATCAAGCACAACAAATCACAAAAAACCAAAATCATGAGACTAGCAACAAACACCATAACTCAATCTCCATGGTTCCCAGAGCCTCCAAGGGAAATCCCAATATGAGCCTTCTTCACAACTTCATGGCACTCTCTTTTTCCATGCAATCCCTTGCATCATACTGCCATAAACACATAATTTCCAATGCATAAATAAACATAACAATACATCAGTTACCTTATCTTGTTGTGCCAAGTATGTTGCCTTGTAATCGAACACATTCATGCCATCTCTCTAGGGACTCCAATTCCCTTGATGAATTTAGATATAACTAGAACCAGTTGTTATACATGTCAAATACATGTCCATGAATATAGCACATATCCACATAATGTCAGGGAAATTAGGGTTAAGAAGACTTCCTATATGAAAAACACTCATTCGCTTCGAATTATGGTTTCCAAACATAGCCAAAGGAATTCTCACCCCATTCTTGTCGTTTTACCTTTACCTTGTTTCCACTGAGTCTTACGATGTACTGTCACATCACCCAATGGATATTAATATAAAGAAATCAACAATTACATTGTCATGTTAATACCAAGCATGTTTCCTGCAACTTCTCATACATGTCAACCACATGTTCAAAATATCAAGACAATCATATCTATCAATTTGAAATCAACCTTTATCAAGACTAACAATCACGTCATAATTCATAGTCAACTCATAGTCATCAACCATAATACATAATGCTACAACTATCACCTACTTACACTCAAGTACATATCAGTTATCTCAACACATATGTGTGAGTAAAACCATCTTAAAACAAGATCATTCCTTCGAGAAATATTACATACACATACTTATATCATGCAATTAATCAAACATTCAAACAAACTATAAATGTGCCATGTTAGATAAATCAACTAGATGACATAATAGACACCAAACACTCAAACACCAAATGGACGACATGGTCAAACATTCAAGCACTAAGTAGATGACATAAGCAAACTCATACCTTAATGTATCTCAGGGGAGGTTATTTTGTCTGCACAATCAATCTAGTTATCATGATATAATTTCATAACATATTAGCTCAAACACAAATAATATCATGATATCCATAACAGTAATTAACATACATGTTCACATCATAAGCTCATAAACATTTGTCGCTCATGCATAAAAATTACGTATGTATGATCAGTGTAGATTAGTATGGCATAATATCACAACATATTAACTCATACCTGAATGCCATAACCTTAACCATTTGCATAGACTAACACAAATTAGTATGATACATATAAGATCAAAATATTAATGTAATAACCTTAATCATCAAGTTACTAGCATATAAAAACAAGTTATATATCATGCTCATCAACAACATATAACATAATCATCAAGCTAACTATCATATAACAACAACAAGTTAACCTATAACATACTCATCAACAACATATAACATAATCATCAAGTTATCTAACATAAAACAACAATAGCAATGCATACAACCATAGGTTACTATCATTCATGATCATCCGACACATGTGCATATGACTAAACTAATCAGCTAGAATTTATCATACATGTAACCATGACAACAATAAATGACATGCATATAAGTAACCCTAATTCTTATAACAACCATTAACCACATACATGCATGCCCACCATACAAACTTGTATGACAATCTTCTCTTACCCTGAAGTTTAGTGTTGCAATCTCGCATTGGTGTTCTACATCTCTTGCTCTATCTTAGCCAACACATTAGCATCATAACATACCAATAGCATCATGATGACCTAATTGCATACAATGACCTTATGCACAATAACCTTCACCATGAAAATCCATGCATAACAACATATAGACACTAACATGCATAACAAATGCATATACAACCATACACTCATGACGACACATCCCACAACAACAATGCCAACCTTCACGTGGTGACATCACTACAACCATGATCAACACCATGCAAATTCAACAAACACATGGAATACAAGCATAAGGAACACATATGCAACCAATATGAATGCATGACCAACACACTGCCCATCCAGTCTGAGTGGTGAACCATGCTCTGATACCACTCTATAGTATCAAATATCACCCAAAGAGAACGAAACCCTCTCTGATACCGCTCTGTAATACCCTACTCCCACATCTACCCAAGTAACCATCCAATTGGGGTAAACATGTGACGAGAAGCTACTATGATATGACTCGACCTCCTAAGTCACCTTAAGTAAGTGGAACCGATGGAAACACACCATACAAACCTTCCACATCAGCAACAGGACTTCTAGGAACCATCCCAACCTCTCAAGTAACCAACCCCTAGGTCCCACTAAGTTTTTAAACCATTAAAATCCCATATGCTCCCTTGAAATGGGCATGCATGCATCCATGAGGCTCTAGATGCTCCCACAGTATGGGTATGCATGCGTCTAGGAAATTTTCTACCCAATTCTATGTCTGTGTCTCTGGGATTTGAGCCACGTTTTCAAGCCTAGAGCCTAGATCATTTCCCAGAACTCAATGACACTTTCAGAACTGAAATATAACAACAAAATAAAGAGACAAATGCAATTACTTAAACAAGGACTTGACTGGACCCCTACTAGCCATGACAGGCATTTTGTCAAACATGTCACAAATATGTAATCTATAGGTTTAAACAACATATCTAAGCATAGGGGTCTCGTACTTATCTGATATTCGCTATAAGGAATTGTTGCCTTGTCACTTTAGTTGCATTATCATCTATCACGGCATAGATACATTGTTCGTTCATTTACAAGTAAAAACATGATGAGAGCCATACATAGCCACTGTCATAATACATGTTCATAACCAACATAATAGAAACAAAAATACCAAGGAAATCACATCCATATCATCCACATATAAACTAGTATAATTATCCTGAACTAACAAGGAGAAATAACGTCATATTAATGATGCAAAAGCCAATGTGGTATGGGACTACCACTTTCCACCCGACCGTAGACATGGTTGAGCCAAATCTCTCTTCAGCCAGTCACCCTCGTACCATATTCCAAGCATGAATGTGGGATCTCATAAAACATGTCCATCAAAATCATCCAAGGCTTCTAGAGGCCAAACTACCTCAACCCAACAAACAATGATTCCACCTCACAGTCAGACATCACAAAACCATCACCAAATCGGTCTCTACCCAAGCCTTACAGGGCTCCAGAGCGTTTGTTCCAACCAAGGCTCCAGGACTAGTAACTCAACCCACCAAGGGCTCCAAAGCGTTTTTCCAACCAAGGCTCCAAGGCTAGTAACTCAACCCAAGTTTTTATAGGGCTCCACATTGTTTGTCTAACCAAGGCTCTTGGAACTAGTAATTCAACCCAAGCTAAAGGAAACATGAGAACCAACCAGAACTAAGAAATAAACCATAACGCAATGGTTGTCCAAGAAATGGCAAGGCTAGGTAAAGCTACTGTCAACCCAAGAAATCATCCATGCTTGATCTGTAATACAAACTTGAAGGTGATGGAAAAATTGCAAGTAAAATTTTATGTATTTTAGGCAATGGATCACTTTGAAAAACACAGAAAATAATGGTTTTTAAACTTATTTAACATCATAAAATAGAGACAAATTACCATATGAGAAACACATGACAGCAAAAGTGATAAAGGAGTTCACCCCTCTCCTGGGTTACATCTCCTGGTCCATCTTCCAATGTTGGGTCTCTTTCATTAAGTGCTTAAATTTGTGTTTACATGGGTTTATAGTGCTCATCATGTAAAAATTTATGTCTCCAATGGCTTTAGAACAACCAAAAACTCCCATCTCGGCTTTTATTAGGCTCAATTTGGCCAAAAACTGAAGAATTTATGCTCTCTCAAAGTTGTCTTTGCTAATTGATCTACAAAATGCATTGATCTGCTATCCATCCTATGAATACCGCCTTTTTCGGAACCGAAAAGTGACAATTCTGCCTCGTGCCAACAAGATTCGCACCAAATTAGGTGCATTTTTTTTCCTCGTTTAAATTCCCTATAAGGCCTATGGCGGAAAACCTGGGCCACATGGGGCCATCTGCCTAAGGGTTGGGGCTAACCGCCCGGTCCCATCAACATAGCCCCTAGGCTCGTCGCATATGGTTCTGTGGAAGCCATAAAACTGAGGCTTATTCCCAAAGCTTTGCACCCATCTCAAAATTCTCCATCGAGCCTTCTATTGTGATGGTGTGTGGTTCCATGGCGGTAGGTGACCGTGGGATGGTCCCCAGGCTTCCGCCCCACCATTGATTGGCATTGGTCTGGTGGTTGATAATGATAGGAGTCGGAACCTTTGGAAGGGGATAAGCCTGAGCCATCAGATCGTGATTCCTGTGGTCTCATGGGCACAGGGTGACTAGGGGTTAGGGCTTAGCCCCAGCCCCATCCCCCAACATCACGAACGCAAAACTTTAAATAAAGGTTTGGAAGAGGTTAAGTTTCACCTGTGCCCTAGCGGTAAGGTGTTGTATTGTTGCTCCAGAGGTCTTATGTTCAATTCCAGTCGGGCCTCTGGCTGACCCTTACCAAATTTTATTTGACCCTAGGGTGCCACGTGGCAGCCCATGATTGGGCCACATGGCATCCCCCCATTGACCCAATTAAAAAACTCAACCACCAATCAAATACACCCAAAATCGAACCAATCACAATAGGACACTTGGAAGCTTGCCATTGGCCCACGATGCATAGTCAGCCTACCCAGTTACCTTGCCCAGGCATCATACAAACTGCCCAATCACCAGTCTTGCATCCAACCAGCAAATTTTTTCCCTGTTTGGGAAAACGATCAAAACGCAATATCGGGGGCATACGATATCAGTTTTGAGCGATTCAAGTTGCATTGGATTCAGGTCATCGAGATATGAAATCTGATATAGGTTTTGAGCACTTTTGAACACTTTGAATGTTGAGCACTTTACCAATCCCCTAAATCAATGGAAATGACAAATCATAACCAAGAAACCACATGCATGTACCATGCATGCCAAAATTAGTGAAGAAAATATACATGCAACTCAGTACCTGCAAGCAAAACTCGTTGTAGTTGTTGATCCCTATGTCCTCTTGCGCTTTCCTACTCTTCCTTTGCCTTCTTGCTCCAAAACTCCAAGTATGCCACACTCCTCCAAGAGTGCTCCGAGAAACTCAAAGTGTCCAAGAGTATGAGAGAGAGCGAATAGAGAGAGAGCTCCAAAACTGAACTAACAAAATTCTACATTGACCAAGTCTGCCCACTAATCCTCAAAAGCCTTTTTATCAATAAGGCCTATATTTTCTTCAATTTCCATATTTTCTTTCATTTTCCTCCTCACATGCAACCTATGACCTTTCACCTTCCTTTTCTCCTAATTTCCATTATTTTCGTAAATAAAAATCCAATAAATGTCTCATGCCTTTCCAAAGCCTTTGCCATTTCCTTTATCAATTTCCTTAGCCGTAATAACCAAAGTGAACACCCACTAGGATGTTTTTCCCACTATTCAACTTGGAATATGTGTCCCATGACCGTGGTCTTCTATATTTGTACATGAATTTTTAACCAAGTTTGTTATAGAATCCTCCCACCTGGGGGAACACCGCCCTCGGTGTTCAATGAAATCTATAACCAACAAGACTGTTGAAAACAAAACATACTGCCCATGGAGCTTCATAACATAGCTCATTGCAGTGTTTACAATGACCATCTACTAAAACATGACAAACATATCGTTTACTAGAGCTTTATAACACGCTTATTACGTTATTTACAATAATAACCACATATACGCACATACACATTTTCGTCACCCAGCAAGTAACCATATTGTCTATGGAGCTTTATAAATCCAGCTTGATACAGTATTTACAATGATGTACACATATGCACATTTTCTCATCTAACAAATAAAAGGATATGATGCAATTCAACACACGTAATGTAATGATACACAATGTGTATTTATACTTTCTCATGAGCATTTCTAGTGGTGTATGTCAAACACCCCTTATTATTATATTATTTTCTTTTAATTGCTCAATAGGTCTATTACATTATTGTGGTCACATTAGATTTATTATCTTAAGTACATTGCATACATTACATTATAAAGGTGCATTGCTTTGACAAAAGATACAACTCTAATACAATGAGTATTGCAGAAACCACATTCATCATCAATAACAAGTCACTTTGTTTTTCATGGAACATATAAAATAACTAAGTGTTCACTCTTTTAGGAAGGCATGAAAATAGATATCTAGGTTTTTGTAGCATCCCATGATGCTTGTAAAGAAATAAGGGAGAAACTTTGAAGATATTAGGAGCATTGCAACATCTTTCAATCCCAACATAGATATACACAAATATTTCAATGGATTTTATCATGGAACTCCCAAAAGAGAGCAACAAATCATTCATCATGGTGGTGGTTGATTGTCTTTCAAAAGATACTTATTTTTGTGCCCTAAATAACATATTTTCACTCCTTCGGTTTCCCAAGCCTTCATGGAGTAGATATTTAATATACATGGTTTTCTCACTTCCATTGTCCTAGATCAAGACCCCACATTCACTAGCAAACTTTGGCAAGAGCTACTTAAACTTCAAGGTATACAACTAAATATGAGCACTGCATATCATCCCTAAACTAATGATAAAACATAAGTGGTCAACATGTGCTTTGAAACCTATTTCTGAAAAGCCACACCAATGGTGCATTGGCTTCACCTCGCCAAATGGAGGTAGAAGACCACTTGTCATGGAGCTACCAAGATGACATTAGATAAAGCTATTTATGGAATCCTATGTACCAAGCACATACAAGGTTGATGTGATAGATAGAATGATTCACACTAGATAAGCCAGTATTTTCATCCTCAAAGACAGCTCGGTTATGGTGCAAAATGAATGAAACAAGTTGATCAACATAGATCCAAAAGTTCTTGTATTAGAAGGGATTGTGTTCCTTCACTGACAACCTTATAAATAGACATCACTTAAAGATAAATTCCCTAAAGTCTAACTCTATCAAATCATACAATGCATTGCTCAAGTTGCCTACATGTTGACTCTTCCAACCCACTACAAGATTCATCTAGTCTTTCATGTGTCTTGTTTGAAAAACGTGGTGGGATCAAATTGTAAAGTGCATGCCAACTAACTGGAACTTGATGAAGGTTCCATTTAGCTCAAGCCAAAAGTAGTATTAGATACTAGACAATGGTAATTGTACCAATGCAAATTAAGGAAGTATTAATCCAACAAAATATATTCAAACAAATGATACCACATGGGAACTAATATTGATTCTAAAAAAACTTCCTCACATTCAACCTTGAGGACAGTGCTACCTTCTAAGGGGGAAGGCATGTTAGCTTCCTACCCTAACCCCTTTATTTATAAAATTTGTTAATGTATGAGATTGCCTTCACTGGGACCATTAAATACTTAGTTAAGGCCCAAATTAATTATTGGTTACTCTGTATAATTGAGGCCATAGGTAGTTAAGATTATATATGGATAGCTATATAATGAGTAATACGTTATATAATGTTTTGTCAAAATTTGTGATTGTATTTGGGGCATCTCATGCAAGTTTTCCCCTTGAAGAGGCAAGCGAACATAATTCTTTATTTCCATTTCCATCTTTCTTCACCACTCTATTAATGTTTTTGGAGGAATACTTCCATCATAATATTATCTCGTCAATATGATTACATATTGCTAAGGGGAAGAAACCTATGGGAGAGAGAAATATCACATCAAAGGGAAATAATAAAGGATTACAACAAGCATGGTCCACCACCTTACATATCAGTTCACAGCCACATTAGGTAATGTATTAGTTCAACATCCATATTTAATATTGAATTGGAAGTATTACCTATTTAATATTGTGGAAGCACTACCTATTTAATGTTTCATTTGTTAAGGTCAACCCCTATCCACAGGCACAATGTCAATTATAATACACTTCATGACCATAACCCTTATCTTTAAGTGTGATGAGTACACACCTCCTTTTACATTTTCTCAAAATTGATACTCTTGAAAGCCTCTAAGCATAACATGAATTACTATGAAGAATGAACTCCATCTCATGAAACCACACTCATAAACAACCTCAATCCTCCATCATAAAACATGGCCATAAACAACCATAGAACTTTATCTCATCAAATGCTCATTGACTAGGATCCTAAGTATTTCTTGATCTTTTACTTGAGTTAGCACAAGGAAAATTACCATAGAATTTCATCTCTAAAATAATGGAGTCTTACTGAACGAAAGTTAACCTCCTAGGGGTAACAAGATTTTATGTCGACTTGTAGGAGACAACATATTTGTTTTTCACACCCAATATTAGAATATCCTATGGTTCAGAAGGCTCAAAAATTAAGGTTAGAACTTAGGAAGTACATGGTGCAACAATATGGAGCAATATTTAATGAATAACTTGTTGATCCATCATTTGGAAACATTTGTTGGAGGTGCAAGACATTTCAAATGAAGTTAGTAAATAAGCATCATTATGACCATTCTCAATTTTTTGTAGTCTTTATGTAATTGTTATAGTTTAGTGAACATTTTGGTGTATTTAAGTTATGGTTCTTCTATCAAATATATTAGATCTATCTTTGAGTTTATTTTAAAATAATATTATGCCTATGCACCATTTATTTACTGCAGCAATAAAAATTGAGTTTATTTTAATACGGTTTGTTGTTTTAATATTGAAAACAACTTGTATTAGTAAAAAAGATTATAAATTACATTTACCTTGATACTTCTTAATTATTCATGATTATTCATGAGAAATTATTCCTAATAATAAAAATGAAAGGTGAGTTGTTTCCAAATTCCAATATAATCTAAATTTATAACCATATTTTAAGGAGTATTAATTTATCAGAGAAAAAGTTTTAAATAGGATAGTAGTAAATTGAATTAAGAGTGCATTTATTACAAACTATTTGTTAAATTATTTTGTCAAAACCATATATAAATTCTAACACTTTTAGTTGACAATTCATATACAACCAGAATAGCGAAAAGATAAGTGAGTTTCTTTTACATTTCTATCACACCACCAGCAAGCATCAAATATTTCATTTCTTCATCATTGTCTTTTATTGATTGGGATATTAGAAATATTTGAGTATGAAAGTTCCACCTCAATAATAACTTAAGAAACAAATTATTAAAGAAAATAAACTCATATTTATGCTCTCAATGAAGAACCTGAGTGACTACCACAACCTATATTAACAAACATACGCTTACAACATTTTCTAGCCAACTAAAAATAAAGAATCAAGTACAAATTCTATTGTGAATAATCATTTTGCAAACGAGCACTGCCACCAAACTTACCAAAAAAATCATCTTTTTGTTATTGTCTTTTATTGGTGGGGTATTAGAGATATTTCCAAGTATAACTTTACAAAGTTTCAGTCTTCATCATTGTCTTTTATTTTGGGGGTATTGGACATATTTTTGAGCATGATAGAATTGTCTTTTATTTGGGGTATTAGAGATATTTTTTAGCATAATATAATGATAGAGTACCACTTCAATAATTAAGTTTTGTTTGAGATATAAGTTATTAAAAAGAATAATCAATTATTTTAGACTTTCTATTATTCTTTCACTGAAGTAGACTTATGATTACAACATTTTTTGGGCCAAGTGAAAGAATGAACCGTGTAAAAATTCTATTGTGAAAAATCATTTTGCAAACATGAGCATTGTCATTCACAATGGAGTTTATATTTCAATTATTCTTTAATTGACTCATCTAGAAATGACATAAATGGATAAATTAACTTGTCTCTCAAGATTGGTTTTCTTATATATCATATATTCATAATTAGAATTTTCACAAATGATACATTTGTAAACATTTTTTTTCGAATTTTAAGTTTTGATTAAACATTAAAATATTTTGTTGCTCGGAAAAGGAGGAAGAAAGCCAGAAGGAGGTTAAGATGGCAAAGGAAGGTAACCAATCGGGAAAGAAAATAAATAGGGGAATGGAAAAAATAATAATAATAATTGGAACCGACTTCTAGCAAAGAACCGAGTAAAAGAGGCAGGAAATCTAGGAAGGAGAGTATGCATAACTTGATTAATGCATACATCGTAGGAACACCGCCGGAGATGAAAGCAGTAATATCCGAATGGGAAAGAGAGTTAAACAATTACATAGCAAATCAAGAAATCGAGGTAGAGGATTGGGAAACAATGGTTAAAGACTCCAAAAATACTAAAAGACGTCAAACAATTCAACAGTGCTAGGTCATGGAAAACATCCTGGCCCGCGCAATGACAACCTCAAAGGGAAGAGAAGAACTGGAGGAAGATAGACCAGCTGAGCCAAGCATGAAAGATCTACAAAGGGAGATCCAATCTGTCCAATTGTCGTTGTATCACAACCTCACGATGAACAGGATTGAATAGGGCCTTCAAGATATGAAGAAAAGTTAAATCCTAGGTTCAAGCATAAAATTTCCAACCCCATTGGACTCATCAGATGATTGAAGCAGTGTTTTCAATAAAATTTTGTTTATGTGACGGTTAGCGTTTACTGTTTTAATAAGAATTATATAGTAGAAATTGTGTTAGGTCCCTATACTACTAATATAACCCCTTATTGTTATTAGCACAACCCCCTTATTATATTGTTGTGCCCATATAGTCCTCATATTGTTATTATTGTGCCCTTACATTATTATTGTTATGTCGACTATGATTATGTTATGACCCCTTAGACTCCTATATCTAGAAAGGAAGTCTTGTCATTTGTATCATCGAAGAATTATTCATTTGTGTAATGTAAAGGAGGTTGTCCCCTCTACAAGACTAAATTCTAAGGCGTTTATCTTTCTTTCTATCATTTTGTGAGTTGGTTTCCTAACATTTGGTAAAAAAGCTTTGGATTCTAGGGTTTAGATTCTAGGGAAAATCGTCACAACTTTTGTTCTAAGTTTCAATGTAAAATGTCGTAAGAAGTTTCAGAAAGAGGACGGCCTGTAGATTTTTGTATATCAATTTCAAGTACTAAGGTCGAAACAGTGACACGTAGCACTTCATACAAGTTCGTTCTACTAAACTAGTCTATAATCAGGTCACCGTGGGATATTTGGCATAACTTTTCCTTGGAGAATCCAATCTTGATCAGACTTGCGGGGATAGAACGAGGACTCAAAGGGCTACTGTAGGATTTTTTTTTAATTTTGCATAAGATTGGTTTGAAAAATTAGTTTGAATGAATTCAAAGGGAATAGTGAGGAATGATTAGCATTAAATGATGCCCCGAAGAAAGAAAATGGAAACACCTAGTAAGCAACCTGAAAGCTCTAGCATGACTCATGAAGAAGAGGAAGAAATGCAACATGATATATCAAAATTACAAGACCAAGTACAACAAATTTCACTCTCACAAAAGGTAATTGAAGCCAAGATTAACGGTGTGGAAGCTAATATGAATGGCATGGAAACTAAGATGAATGGCATGAACGCTTAGATGAATGAATGAGACACTCGGATGGAAGAATTGAAGATAAATTTGAATAAATTGCTACAAGAAATGGTTACTAATGGTGAAAGAGTACTAAAAGAAACTCATGGTGAGAATAAAAGAAATGTTAATCTTGACTTCATAGACTCTAATGTTGGATGGAAGACCGACCATGCTCCAAAAAATGATATGAGGAAGTTTGATGGCAAGGATCCCAGAACATGGATACTACGGATGAATCAATTTTTCGATCTCAATAATGTGCAAAACGGACAAAAAGTACGTATTGCGACTTTATATTTGTAACCAAATCAATTTGTATGGTATTGATGGCTTTGCTCTCGTAAACAAATTGTCACTTACGCAATTTTTACAGAAAAATGATAGCACATTATGAGGATACAAAAAGCAACACCTTTTTTAGCCAATTGATAAATCTTGAACAAAAGGGTTCAATAATGGAGCATATTGAAAACTTCAAAAAATTGAACATAAGGGTGAAATATATTCTAAAGGAGCATTGGATTGATGTGTTCACAAGGACTTTAAAAGATAATATCTAACATGAAGTTCCCCTTTGGGACCCTGATTCATTGGAGAAAACATTCATGTTAGCAAGAAAAATGGAAAGCAAAATTATGGCAACCAGGAAGCCTACCATTCACAACTATAAAGATGGAAGTGTTGTTACCCCAAGCCTTCCACAACCTACAACGTTGACACCACAACAATTGGAAGAAAAAATAGCAAAAGAGCTTTGTTACAGTTGTGATAACAAATACACTAAAGGTCATAAGTGTGCTCAAAAAAATATTCTACATAAATTGTGAAGAAGAGGAAGAAAATGAACAAGAAGTGTCAAAAGAAGAGCATATACTCCAAGAACAAACCCTAGATAGAGAATAAATAAATCTGACCATATCTTGTAATGCATTGGCTAGAATTACCACTCCTCAAACTATCAAGATAAAAAGACATAAAGAAGAAAAATGTAATACTGTTGATTGATTCAGGAAGTAGCCATAATTTTATTCATTGTAAGATAGTGGAGGAATTGAATTGCTTCCTATATCCAGCGAGCAACACCATAGTGTCAAGTGATGGTTGCAAGTGGAGGAATCATAAATTGCTCTAGAAATGGCCATAATATCACTCTATCCATGGGAGAATATGTATTAAATAACCCAATGCTTTCCATTCCAATGGATGGTGATGATGTTGTACAAAGAGTCATTGATGAATTTCCCATTCCTGTCATTGATAAATTATTGGAGCAATTTACTTCACCAACTTGGAGCTTCGTTCAGGATATCATCAAATCAAAATGAAAACTGAAGACATTCTAAAAACAACATTTAGAACTCATGAGGGTCATTATGAATTTTTGGTCATGCCTTTTGGCTTTACCAAGTGAATGTGCCTTATAAATTTGTGTTAGTATTTTTTGATGATACACTAATCTACAACAAATCTTGAAAGAATCATGTTTAACATGTTGACAGGGTCAAACTATTGAAGGAGAAACAATTATATGCAAAAAGCTCCAAATGTTTCTTTGGAGTATAAGAAGTGGAATATCTAAGTCATATTGTATCTCATGAAGGTATTAAGGTAGACTCCAGCAAAATTAAAGCCACTAAAGAATGGAAATCCCCACATCCATAAAACATCTGCAAAGATTTCTCGGGTTGACATGGTATTATCACAAGTTTGTTAAGAATTATGGGAAAATAGCATCACCTCTAACAGCATTATTGAAGAAAAATGCATTTTCATGGACTCTAGAAGCAACAAAGACCTTTGAACATCTTAAAGTAGCAATGTGCCAAGCACCGGTCTTAGCTACACCGGACTTCACAAAAAACTTTAGTGGAATGTGATGCTTCAAAAAATGAAATTGGTGTGGTTTTAATGCAAGATGAAAAACCCATTGCTTTCGAAAGTTGTCTAATCAAAGGAAAGCATTTACACAAAGCTATCTATGAGAAGGAAATGTTAACAATACTACATGCACTTAAAAAATGGCGACCCTACCTAATGAAAAGACACTTCAAGATAAAAAATGGATCACGATAGTCTTAAATATTTAAAAAAAATATATCCTTGAAGAGCAACAAAAATGGGTCACAAAGATGTTGGGTTATGACTTTGAAATCATCTACAAAAAAGGGAAGCAAAATGTTGTGGCAAATGCACTCTTAAAAAAAGATGAAAATGTAGAAACATTGTGTTGCGCCATTTCTATTATCCAACCAGATTGGATAAACGAAACAAGGGATGAATAGAAGAATGAAAAAGAAGTGTGAACACTCATTTAAAAGTTGCAGAAGATCCCAGTTCAAACAATATTTGCCAGAGCTTAACAAGGAAGAAAGTTTTAGAAGATCCCAGTTCAAACAATATTTGCCAGAGCTTAACGAGAAAAGAAGTTGCAGAAGATCCCAGTTCAAACAATATTTGCCAGAGCTTATTAGTACGACCCCCTTATTATATTGTTGTACCCATGTAGTCCCCATATTGGTATTATTGTGCCCTTACATTATTATTGTTATGTTGGCTCTAATTATATTATGACCCCTTAGTGCTATACATAGAAAGGAAGTTTTGTCATTTGTATCATCAGAAAAATTTTCATTAGTTTTAATGTAAAGGAAGTTGCCTCCTCGAAGAGACTGAATTTTAAGTTGTTTATTTTGATTTTCTATCTTTTTATGAGTTGGTTTCATAACAAGTTGTCAATGTAGGTTGAATGGTATGGAAATTTTTTTTAAAAATTTAGATAGTGTTCAATGCATATAGGTGACCAATGTACTAGTTTCCTGCAGGCAAATTGAGGCCACCTGCGATTTTTGTTAAAAACATACTTCATGAAATATCAATAGAAAAAATAACTAACAAACTTACACCCAAAAAAAAATCTTGTTTAATTTTCCAAATAATAAATTGATGTTAATTGAATATTTAGCCCAAAAAAAACATATATATATGTTTTTTGGTTAAATATTCAATTAACATCAATTTATTATTTGGAAAATTAAACAAGAATTTTTTTTTGGGTGTAAGCTTGTTAGTTATTTTTTCTGTTGATATTTCATGAAGTAAGTATGTTATTAACAAAAATCGCAGGTGGCCTCAATCTGCCTGCAAGAAACTAGTCTATTGACTATATATATACTAAAAAAATAAGATTGGTCTATGTTATAATCCATTCAGTAGAGATGTAATAAACATCAACAAAATTGAAAAGGGAAAAAAATATTTATGTATTAATATAATCAACCATCAAAATCTAAAAGCAAAAGAATCAGCAATTGTATAAATCTATTTGGCCACATCCTTATCAACATGGTTTCAGAGATCTCCACACTTTTCAAAAATTCATTTGCCAGATATTCATCAACATGGCTTCAGAGATCTACACAAACTTTACAAGAGCCATGACTGCCATTTGGAGGCCGAGTAATCAACAATTGTACATATTCATTTAACCACATATTCATCGACATGGCGTCAGATCTACACAAACTTTTCCAATAGTCACCCCAAACTGTTAAAGCGAGATCTGAAAAAAAAAAAAAAAAAAAAAAAAATGGCTCCAAATGAGTTCTTCATGGTTATCGACAATCGTATATATTCATTGGCTCTCCAAATGAGTTCTTCATGGTTTAATCGACAATCGTACATATTCATCTAAACACATATTCATTGACATGGGGTCAGATCTATACAAACTTTTCCAATAGTCACAACAAGACTGTTAAAGCAAGATTTGCTTTTCTTTTTTTTTTAATTGGCTCTCCAAATGAGTTTTTCATGGTTTCAGAGATCTCGACAAACTTTCCAAGGGCGCCACATCATTGCTGTCAAAGTAATATATTTATTTTCCAAATCAGTTCTTCATGGTTTCAGGGGTCTCCACAAACTTTCCAATAGTCACATCATCTCTGTCAAAGTAATATATTCATTTGTTAAAAGCATTTAATTGGCCTTCTAGTTCAGTTCAACAAAGTCACACACAATGGATCTCAACATGTCTAGCACAGATATGACAAAACTAAATAATTATTTTACAAATGAACTTTGGTTGGTCGTGAAAAAGCATGGTAATCTGATAAAATTACATGACGAAATTAGAAATTTGGTTGTGAAAAGCACAATGATTGATTAGTTTACAAAATTGATTTGGCAAAATATCCTCTTCATTCACATGATTTGCACAACTTTACCAGAGACAAACCAGTAGTAACAAACATAAAAACATGTGTCGTCGTGACTGTTATGTGATAACAACGAGGCTTGAAAAGATGCTCTTTAATATTTCTCTTGCAAAGGAGAAAAAAAAAATAGACAACATGGATCTAAAAAACCAGATTGGCCATATATATCTGAACTCCATTGTTTGGCATGTGTCAAATAATGGGAAATGTGTGTCCATATTTGTCTGTACCATGCTAACACGGTGTCAGTAAGTCATGCCATTAATATAATAAACATGTAATATTTGACAAGTAAAAAGCCATAAAACATATAATGTGCAAGTTAAAAATATTGCTAATAACAACAAATATATAATATCAACATATAAAAAATGCAGAGTCAATAGCCAATGAGCACCCACAGTATCAAACATCACCACATCAAGTCATTTATCCGAATGTGTATCTCAGATCCACGTCAATGCGAGTACACCTACGCTTAACGCAGTTTCACAGAGGCCAATACATGAGACTATATAACTATAAAAAAGAAATAACTGACAAAATTATGTGATGAGATGAGAGACAGATTATAGTACAACACCATCAGTATTTCAGTACATGGAACAGCATATTCTTGTGGCCATAAAACCCGACACACGATGTACTAATGCAATACAGAGATCCATACAAATTTGTCTAGAATGATCGTATCAGCAAATTATTTTGCATCAATTGAATAAATCCCAAGGGTGGCATTGACAGCTCATAAATTTAATCATGGGGTGAGATAGTCAAAACAGAGAACCTCAGATAATTATTATCTTTCACCTACAAATAGAGTTTGCATACAAAATTTCTAGGGCAATATAAATTGGAAGGGACCGGATCCGAGAAAAGCAGCCACCACTTATGTGGGAGACTTTGTTAAACATTGTTGAGATATTGTAGTATAGAGGAGGGTTCTCCCCATTCATCTCTTGGGGAATACAGGCCAAAATTCTAATTCACTCACTAAATAAATAAAAAGGAATTCCTATCAATTAGTAAGATTTCTTTGGAATGCAAAATTTACAACCCCTCTTATTCAAGGAGAGACATTCAGGAAAGCATATCCCCAAAGAATCGATACGGCAAAATCCAATGGAACTTGAAACACACGATCAACTTGAAAAGCTTCGACTGAATTCCAAAGCTCTCTTCTTCAATTCCCCGGACTCCAGACTTGGCAGTGCAAGCGTGACAAAGAATGCAATCAACATTATCAGCAAAGCTGTGATTGTAGTTGCCTTAAGACAAGCAGCTGTACGCGAGAGCCTCCCCAACAATATCTTACAATATTTGTCAGAGGCCTTCACAGAAGCTTGAAAACGAGCATCCCCATCTTCGCCTTCCAGGGCATGTTGATTCTGTGACACACAACATGAATGTTAGTATTAAAAACGTATAACACATAAAAATGTTTGAGAACCTTAGAGAACCATATTTCCACCCCCCATCAAACTGTAACCATAAATTTTTACAGCATTCTTTCAAATGGATTTCAGTACAACATCAAGACACCTACCTTTGATCTTAGAGACTTCAAGGTTCGTTTTAAATCCTCCAAGGGACTAAGTTTTGACACATTGTTTTTCCATTCAGCACTCAGCTTCTCTAATATAATCGTGCTTGCCTTTATATGCTCAATATGCAGTTTTTCCTGCAGATCAATCAAGAGAATATTACTAGGATTTGAAATTGAATCCAATACCAGAAGTATCATATAGAGAGAGAGAGTTCATGAATTAGACAGCTACCATACCCATTGTTTGTAGCAATCTGAGTTCTGAGTTAGACACCAAATAAAAACGCCAGAAGCTTCATTTGTTAAACCTGGGTTTTCTGCAAAAGATGTTGAAACAGCCATCAGATCAATAACAATGCATACTATAATT
Source organism: Pinus taeda (assembly GCA_000404065.3). Taxonomy (NCBI): domain Eukaryota; kingdom Viridiplantae; phylum Streptophyta; class Pinopsida; order Pinales; family Pinaceae; genus Pinus; species Pinus taeda. Next base: position 88,068 of record APFE030980096.1, read on the forward strand.
CTGCAGTAACCAATTTATTTGAGAACCACTAACAATGCATATTATAATCCTGCAATGTCCAATTTATAAGGGAACCACTAACAATTCATACTATCTTCAATCTTCAAAAAGATATCCCTATGGAGCATCCAAATCAGACACACTTCACAATTACAAAGCATCCTCTTGTTTCGTAGAAGCGGCTCCCTTCTATATGCGTTCTATGATGTATCTCAATGCACCTAAATATATACTCAACAATGCGCTTGACTTACCCTCACTTATTGCTGTAGCCATTAAAGGCAGAAGTTGCTGTGCTACTGGTCTTGTTGCTTTACTTCTATGAGAACCCGTCAGGGCTAACTCCTTCAAGAACGGATATATTGCAACAAACCTTTCAGTCCCCTGTATCAAGACGTGCAATTGCTAAAATTACAATAGCATCTAAATAAATTCACCCAACAACTATACATCGAAAAAATCCAAATAAAAGTTGCAAAGTGAGGCCTACACTGAGTGACGCCTCACATTTACCTTTGTCCGAGCTGAATCAAGTGGAAAAGCAGCCTGCATTAAGAGATTAAGTGCAGATGGTGGAACTATCCGTTCTCCTTTTCTGATAGCACCATTTAATAGAATAGGTCGAGCCTTGGTATTTTCTAAAATGCAGCTGAACAATCAAGAAATACAATGACCATGAAATTGCAGTAATTTTGATCAATCAGATATCAAATGGATACAGACACCATAAATAGACGTATTACTGAAGGACCAAGTCTTATTTCTAGTACTCTACACATAATTTCCATATACATGACACTCATTGACACTGAAACTTCAAATAACCCAGTCAAATTCATAACTAAGATTAAGCCCAGAAAAGCATCCTACCTTTCTATCAACTGTAAAGTCAGGTCTCGAGAAAGGGGTGTACTTGTTTTACCAACTGCCAACGGTAGAAGAATTTGCACCCATGTAGACATTCCAATTACCAGGTCAACCTGGCAAACCTGGAAAAGCAATATTATAAGAAAAACAAGTTACTTACCCTAAACAATATATTTTCAGTGACAGACAAAATATAAGCATGAACTAAAATAACCGAGAATATATTGTCCATTCTAACCTGGGCAATAGACCATACAATCATAGGCAATCTATCCTGAACCTGAATTTGTGCTTCACCCTTAATCGTCGGTGAAAGTTGTAGCAAGATGTCAGGTCTCCTCCTCAACACCATTGCTAAGACTACAAATAATGCTACCTGCAATTATGTAAAAAGATAAACTTATTGATGGAGTTCATTGAAATATAGAGAAGATATGGGTTGAACTCAGTATGTGAAGCAAAGATGTTACATACTGTTGAAGATATAATCCCACCTTTGTCTTCACTGCAACTGGTTGTGCTGCTTGCTTTGATCCTTTATGCCCCCCTTGAGTGCCTATATCTTCAAGCACACTACGGAAGGCCCACAAACTGAACTTGTTAAGCTCTTCTGTAGGCTGCTGATTAATCCAATCTGCCGATGTCTTACTAACAGCTTCTGGAATGTAACAAAGAGGTATCTGAAATTTGCAGAAGACACACATAAGAATCAGATATCACAAATCATATAATTGCAAGCACACCCGTTGCCTCTGTAGAGACATAAATAAGGTATAAGATATCCCAATCATGTAATCACCCATCATACACGGTAGAATATATGCTAAGTTCAGTTATTTTCTAGATGTTTTTTAATGTAATCCTAGGATCATGGATCTCTGTTCTGAAAAATTAATATTAACACAATGGGATACACTAACACCAGATTCTCAAATAAAACTAAAAATACCATGCTAAATGATTCATCTGCTTTGTAGAATACTGGAAGATAGCATGGTGTGAATAATACATTGAGAAGGGAAGTGGAGTCTCAAAGCATGCTTGCATCCCTTAGGGAACAAGAAAAATAATCTCTAGGCTGCATGTTAGAAGCTAAGAAGAAGAAAAAACAGGATGCTTGCACTTAAGTAATCATCCAAAACTCTATAAGAGAAAATGAGTTACAGCAATATGACTAAATAAGTTATTTTAAATATACAATACATGTGATGCAGATTCATATATTTGAAAATAATAAGCAGCCCTAGACATACGTCTTCAAGAAGATGGAATTTTTTATTACATCATAATATATTGTCATAAGTAGAAAACTTTAAACTTACTTCTGCAAGCTTGGCCACAGTAGACTCCTTCAGTATCTTGTTCAGAGGGAATTGGGCAGAGTTGACCGAACTAAATGCTCGTGCAAAGTAATCAGCAAATCGCATCAACTGAACATCAGCCTGCTTTTCATACGAGGCCTACAGACCCAACACCAGAGGCAGAACCCAATTAGAAGAAATCAAATCCTTTCCTACTCCTTGCTCCAAAAGTTGATCATATATGCATAATGAAAAACCACTCATCCCAGTAGTTCAGTTCACTAAGTAATAGTATTTTCACTTGAAGGAAAGAAGAAAGAAACAAATTAATTAAATAAACAACAAAAGAAAAACAAAACAAAAAAAACTAAATCTCAAAAGTTGTATACCAACAGGAACGAAAATGTACGAGGAAGTTTCGTCAATGACAGTTCAACCACGAAAATAGAACTTCAAATAAAATTTTATAAAGCTGAGTTTTCCAATACTTTTTTGATTAAATTCCATTCACCTACCTTGATCCTAAGAGAAAAAGAACTCGCAGGAACAAAACAAGTCCCAAAGGGTGTCAAAAGAAAAAAATAAGGCTAAACATTATTCATATCAAAGTTTAAAAAAAAACCTTCCAGAAAAAATCTAGAGTGTAAGTTTCAAAACAGTTTTTTCATATTTTCCATTTTTACTCAAAGGACCTATAAATCTTTTTCAATCAAGTTTGATTCAGCAGACCGCAAATAACCTAAAAGTTAGTTATGTATCAGCATCTGACCTATATAGACGAGTGTCTGAATAGCTGCTGGCATTTTTTACTCAGTAGCATAGAATCAAAGGTGGGATCAAATTAATTCAGCTGGCCAGCAAGGCCAAGCAAGTTCGCCTCAAGTATAATCTAAACCTCAGCGGAATTGTCAACTAATCTCATACACAAAACATGATTAAAAGGTTGCATTTAATCCATAGAAGCCAAATTTCCTTTTAACAGTACCATTATATCACTGTGCAGATGAAGATGAAGAATGTGACAAAATATCCTGATGAGGAATGTGAAAAAAGATCCTAAATATTTTGAAATAGCTAAAATAGTTCAACTATCTGAATGAAGATGAAGAATGCTTAACCATGTAAAGAAGATAAGAAATGCTAAATCATTAATAAGAATAATAAATTTTCAAAATCTCTTACAGGCCTTACATAAACGTTTGGAGAGGAGATCAAAATCCTGAGATCATTTAAAGAACATATACAAAATAATAAACACTTGTAAATGTCTGCAGCATATAATCTACTAACGACAAAATGCCAATCGATCCATACCAGAAGCAATTCAAAGCCTTGGGGATCTACCAACGAATCAAGCAACTCTTAAACTTCAGGAAGCCCATAAAACATGCGAAAGATCCTTGAACAGCAAAAAGATTCAAAGAATGAATCTAATAAAAACTTTGAACACATGAAAATTCAAAAAATTACCGTAATTTCTGCAAGGAAATCAGCCAGATTCGAAGGATCGATTTTCGCGGCGGCTTCGGCTACAGTAACCTTCGGCTTCTTAGGCTTCTTTTGCTTCACCTTCTTCTCTTCGCCATTCGCAGCGCCGCTCTGATTCGCAGCCTCCTCCTCACTATCTTCATCAGACGCGGCAATTTTACCGTTACTTTCACCGGCAGACAGAGCACTAGCCGCAGCAGCCCTCTGCTCCTCGGCTCGCTTTCGCCTTTCTTCCCCATGCAACTCCAAGGACTGGAAAATCGATTTACCGTCTCCGTTCGATTTCACTTTGTCAAAATCAGCAGAATTCGCCTCTTTAACCTGCTTTCTTTGCCGCTTTGGATAAACCACCGTCGTCCAGCCATGATTTGTGCTTTTAGCATGACCGTTCTCATCGATCAACGCCTCGAAGGAGCTCCCATCGAAGGAGCTCCCATTTCCATACTCGTGCACGCCGTTGATTTCCATTCTGAAAGGTCAAAAACTGAACCAAATCCACCAAAATTTCAGGATCTCCAGGCCACAGACAATTTCCTGTCAAGTAACAAATCAAAACTGAGACTAATCTAAAGATTTTACCCTCCCCGGGACCCAAATTAAATGGAAAACTAAAACTAAAAGGAACCTAAGGATTTTAGGTTTTATGGAACAGAAAATTTCACCTCTCAAATAACAAAGTAGAACTGAGCCAATCTTTGAAAAAATAGGCTCTCCAAGATAGAATTTGGCACCAGCTTCCACAGAATGGCCCAGATCCAGATCCCCCACCGCACTATTTAAAGCCACCCAAGTTTCGAACCCTTAACATGCAACTGCGGGAGATTAAAGAATCCCACAAACACAGAAAACCTTTCAATTTACTAACAGTGACCCTTTGCAACATAAATGGATCCGACCGAGAGGAATGGCCTTTTAGTTGAATTGCGCGTTCTAGTTATGGGTATTTATAGCTCCCTACCTAATTTTTGGGCTAACTTGATTTTTAATGCTATTAAAGTTCTTGCGTTATGGTCGATGAATCCGACGATCCAGCATGGATGATGATGACGTGGTGGGTCATGGGGGCGTTGATTGGGCACGTTTCCATGAGATACTGCCGGTTTTCAGGTCACCCTACGGGCGCGGCGTGTTGACCTTTCAAAGGGTGTGGATTGTGGAAGCCGGGATTGGTTTCTCATTGACGGGTTCCTTCTTGTGTTCTTTTCAAAAATGGTTGTTATTATTACCTCATTTTGTGGCTTTTTCTAAAATTGTAATGGTTATATTTATTGTAAAAAAATGAGAGAAAAGAGTTTGGGTGTGAAAAGAGGAAAAAAGTGCATAGGTAAAAGAAGTGGCATAGAATAAAAATGATTCAGTATTAAATTAAAAAATTTAGAAAATATGGTAATTTGTAAAAGGTTATTAGAAAATTATATATTATCATAATAATATTAATAAATAAGAAGTCTAAGAGATAGTTTAATTGGTCAAGTATCTATCTTGTTAATTGAGACGTCATAGGGTCCAATTTATTCGAAGTTTTTCTGGTTATCCAACTATAAGACGGGTCCAACTAGATAAGCCGAGAGACAGGTCCAAGGGTAGATCTTACAATAAGCAAACGGGTCCAACTAGATAAGCCGAGAGACAGGTCCAACTAGATAAGCTGACGGGTAGATCTTTTAGGGTGGATCTGTCCATTTTATTGCTCATGGATGTAGCCCACAGGGTCAAATTAACTGGAAGTTTTTCTGATTACCCAACCATAAGCGGACGGGTAGATCCTTTAGGGTGGATCTGTCTACTTTATTACCCATGGATGTAGCCCACAGAGTAAAAAAATATAATAAAAATAAGATATTGTATGTTATAAAAATTGATTAATTATTAATTAAATTAACTTAGATTCATTTAACTTTGAATTTGTGAAGCGTGTGTGTGAAAGAGAAAAAAATACATAGTAAAAAAAGTAGAATAGAATAAAAATTATTTAATATGAAGATAAAATTTTAGAAAGTATAAAAAAATATGATAACAAAGTTGATAAATCAAAATAATAATGACAATAAATTAAAATATAGTGTGTAATATAAATTGATTAAAAACCCAACCATACGGTGATGGGTATAGATCCTTTAGGGTGGATCTGTCCACTTTATTACCCATGGATGTAGCCCCCAGAGTAAAAAAAATATAATAAAAAATAAGATATTGTATGTTATAAAAATTGATTAATTATTAATTAAATTAACTTAGATTCATTTAACTTTGAATTTGTGAAGTTTCTGTGTGAAAGAGAAAAAAATACATAGTAAAAAAAGTAGAATAGAATAAAAATTATTTAATATGAAGATAAAATTTTAGAAAGTATAAAAAAACATGATAACAAAGTTGATAAATCAAAATAATAATGACAATAAATTAAAATATAGTGTGTAATATAAATGGATTAAAAAAATATAAATTAATTTGTTTTCATTTTGAATTTGTAAATAGTTAGTTATTTGTATTTAATCTATATCTAATTATAATTACTATTTATATGATGTTCTTAATTACTTGTTATTTAATTTATGATTGTTATTTACATAATGTCTATAATTATATATTAGTTAATTTATAATCACGTAATCTAATTATTAGATGAAATGGCCTCTGCCCCTTTTTCGGACACTTTTTTTTTGTCAATTTTTACAAAATCATGTAGAGATTTTTAAGAATAATAAATTTAAGTTGTTCAATGTGCTTCATGGATTTTTCAAAGTGTTGAATCTATTTTATTCATTCAAAATTGGATTTTAAACAAGAAGAAATTACAATCTAGCTTGAAATTGTGGTGCATGATTTTGACAAAAAAAATCATTTCCTTTATTAGTTAGACTTTGTCATTTATAATTGTTGTTATATTCATGATGTCTATAATCAATTTGTAATTGTTGTTATATTCATGATGTACATAATTACCCTCATTATTCACTGTTACATACCTCGAAGCATTTGATGGACCATATTTGTGTGTAAAGTGAATATAGTTTTTCAAATGGAACCCATGGCATATGTGATGCACTAAGGGTAGTGGGAGCATGAAGAATGTTCGTTGTCTTGAGAATAATGGTTCAAGGTTACGTAGCATGTATCTTTAACCCTCACATGCATTTGGAAATTAGCATTGTGGTTTAATAGTAAATTGATGGAAGTTTACCACATTTGGAATATGGTTGATTTTTGGTGTACCCCTTATTGCTCTCAAAAGTGTATGAAATCTCTACCTAAGATATTGTGAAGTAACATGTCATAAGAGAAAGAACAAATAGGGTTCACTTAACCCTATAAAGAGAAGTTAATTGTTTACATAGTACTTTAACTAGAAACATTAGTATTATTCGATGTAGACAATATTTTGATTATATATATGTGGCAATGTCATTTTGAAAAGGCAACTTTCCATAATGCTAGAGGAAAAAATAAGAAGTCGTTTTAGTGGAAAGATTTCTTCCAAAATATACCACCATTAGATGGAATCAAGCAAGATCTTAGAGGACCCCACACCTAAAGCACATATAAATGATATTTTTCCATCTTCAAAGGGTTGGGATAAAGGCATTGATATAGTGATAATTATGGAAGTAATTCCCATCCCACTTATCTCATTACAAGGAGACTCTATTTAAGAAGGTGAAGAGGAGGTATGAAACAAATTCTTTGAAATCCGAAAGGGACCTATGGCTCCATAACATGAGGTAAAACAATCACCATGGTTAGAAACTTAAAATATCCCCATTTAGCTTGTTATTGTTCAAAATCAAGGGCAAGAGGGGGGTAGATGCAAAAATGGGAGTATATGATCTTTTACGTAGAGTTTTTTGAATTAGAGGACTTTGTTTTAGCAAGTTCTATTTAGTGGAGAATTCAAAACATGACTTGTCACTAACATATCAACATTGAGTTATTTTCAACATAAATATATATTTGATATTGATTGTAAATGGTAGATATTAATCGTTGATGGGATCATTATAGTAAGCTCGAAGGATCATCGATTAGTTTATCGTTTTGTAAAATTTTCACTTAATAATGTAAGTTGTGATAACTTTCTTTATAAAAAAGAATTGTTCGCATATCACTACACAATGGTTAAATAATTATGATAATAATTTAGAAGTAGGGTTGATGTTTGAGGATGACGGGTTTAGTTGAAGGTAAAAGGGTTAAGAATTAAGGGTTAAATATTAAAGGTTTATGATTTTCAAGGTTAGGATCAAGACATTTTTTGAATGGTGGCTTCTTTGTAGGTAAGCTTTTTCAAGAAGTATCTTACTAATGATAGTAGCAATGCCAACCCTTGTCCATTGAAGAAGAACTGCCATGTTGAGCAAAATGATGTGGATGTCTTGCTCATTGTAATGGCAGAAGCAAGATGCACTCACTATAGCCAAGAAGGGCCTGTCCTCACACCAATTGAATTCCACAACCTTCATCTATTTGAGCTCCATTTTCAATGGTAACTGGCCTTAGTCAATAAGATTTTGACTAGCTTAAGTTCCTACACTTAGGATCTAACTAATCTCAAAAGTTCAGACCCTATCTCTAAGAAGGTAAAGGTAGAAGGGGGCAATAACTATACCAGCACCAGACCAAGATGTAACTATAGTTATAATCAAAGGTAAAATCCAAATGTTTATTTATCCTCGAGCCCTATGAGACCTTGGTGTTATCCATGGAATCCAAGATGAACATTAACATAGCTTTTAGGGATCTAAAACCTACAAAAATAGAGGCAAGAAAATATCTTAGATTTAAATCCAAGAACAAATTGATTCAGCAAATATTGACGGGTGGTTATCTAACTTGAAGATTTAAAAAATGGATCAAGCCTCTAAAGCTCTTCAATTCTTTGTGACGTTTGTTACAAGGAAAATCCTTGTAATTGTGAAAGTCATTAATTCAATTTCCATTTTAAAGCCTCGAATCAAGATGAAGGTGGGGATCCATTCAAGGCATCAAAGAATGTTTTTTGAAGCAAGGCAACCCTTAGACAATTTCCTTCTCATGGATTATGACATTATCAAGGATGTTTCCATGCAACTAATCTTCGGACTTCTCGAACAAGCCCTAGGAACTTGTGTGCCCTCGTCCTCCTAGCTCCATCCCTTTAAGGATGAGGTGGAAGAGGGTCATTCTACCCTTTCAAAGTTAACAACATCATGGGCTTCAACCCTTCACACAATGATTTCATAGTAGAGAGATCATATGGTATTCCAATGCTAAAGGAGATAGAGGTGGCGGTGTATTTCAGCTTTTGTCTTATAAATACCAACCTATTATTGATCATTTTCAGGATGTTTGGTCAGCTACAATAAATCTAATTATCAGCTTGATGAGAACTCTAGAGAGTTCTATCTTTTAGAGTTTGATTTTAGTAGTTCTTTTTATCCTTTTTTGAAAAGGTTTTACTACCGATAACACCCTTTTTTTTCGAGGTTAAACTTCCAAAATTTTGCAACTATAATTTATAATGTTGCAAACAAAAGCCTTGATATTGGCGCTCATATCAAAAAGTGGTGCTTAAAAGGTCACCCCCTTTTTTCGAGGTTAAATTTGTGACTCATTTAAATTGTGGCCTCATAAAGTTTAAAATCAATCCATGAATCGAAAAGTGGTGTTGTTAGTAGCACCTCTTTCTTATTTTGAGGTTAAAATTACAACTTATTTGATACTGAAACCTTAATATTTGATATCATGTGAATCAAAAACCTCAAAATCAACCATCAAATGAAAACATGATTATATTCACAACACATTTTTTTTATATTTTAGGTTTAAAATTCTGAAAAATAAATAATTAAATTAATGGAATAAAAACAAACATTTTAGGAGTAATTCATAAGAAAACAAAAATAAATAATATGGACTAAAAACCAAATTTAAAAATAAATAAAGTAAAATTTAAATTAATAGTTTATTTTTTTAATACTTAAAATAATTGCAAAGTGAGAGGAAAAAAAGTCTCTATATATGGAAAAACAAAAGTTAAATACTAGTATAATTTTTTTAATATTCAAAAATAATTATAAAGAGGAAAAAAGGTCAATATAGATATAGATATAGATATGTGGGGAGGGGGGAGTCTTATTTATTTAAAAAAGAAGAATGAAGGGATCTTTATAATTCTAAGAAATTATAGAATTTCCATATATTCAAGGGTTAGGAATTCTCACTAACGATAAAGAAAAAGTTGTTATTTAAGATATTGATATTAGCAACAAAAAAGAGTATTTCTCAATTAATTGTAGCTAGAAACTCCACTAAAGTGATCAGGCATATGATCAAGAAATGTCATTAGAGCACAACATGAAGCTTCAAAGATTTAAGAAATAGCTTGTTATTAACTCCTCTGAAAGAATTGTTGAAAATGGGGGTGTTATGGATCAATGGCCTCCAATATATATGTTCTAAACCTTTGTAGTAAAGTAATGCACACAAATTCTTTGTGTAAATAGAAAATAAAAAGAATAGCAAATTCTTTGTGTAAATAGAAAAGAAAAACAATAGCATTGGCACACAATACTCGTAGATTTACCCATGAAACCCTTAATGAGGAAAACCAACAAACCTTAACATCACACTTCTAATTCTCATTACATCAACTTCGTCATTTCCAATGCAATATATAGAATTATGTAGTATCCAAACCCCTAATCCATTTACCTATATTAGGTTATAACTCTAACTTGTTTACCAAAGTGAATAAATGCAAAAACATGCATAGCTTGGAGATAACCATGCAAACACATGTAAGAACATGTGTAGCTATGTGATAGCCAAGCAAGCACATGTAAGAACATGCATAGCTAGGAGATAGTCATGTGAATGCATGTAAAGAATATAGACATGCATCATGCAAAGAATATAAATGTGTGTCATGCAAATACATGCAACACATTCCAAACATAATCTACCTCAACATATCTTGATGTTTGTATAAAGGCTAAGTACCTATCACATTAATCACTAAATTCCACCCCTGAGTAGGCTCTTTTTTCAAGGAAGAGCATTTAACACAAAGAGGCCTCTCATCCTTTCACATATGCCTAAGGTTACAAGAGCATTTGGTTTTGAAGTTGTGAATTTATTCCATCTTGGCATAGGTGGGATAGAAATTTTATGCATTCCACTAACGTGGGAAATTTCTAGGATTTATTACTTAGTCCTCTCTAAGTAGCCTTTGGTTTTTTGTTATTCTCCCTAGCTCACATTCAAACTATGTTACAGAAGAATGGTTATGTAGTTGATGGATTACCTTTATTTATTTATTTAGTTAGGTTTAAGTTTCACTCCGAGTCTTTGATTCCAAAAATCATGTGCCTTGTCACTAGTTTAGGCACCTTGGTATTGGGTTCTTAGTTGTATTTGGAGCTCTTTCATTTGCATTTTTGATATAGTTACCTATTTTCAATTATATCTACTTTATCCTGGTTTTGAGAATTCCCCCCTATAATTTGCATACCTATTTGGGGTGTAGTTTCCCTTTATGAGAAAAAGGCTAGAATATTTGGCTTTCTCATAACTCCAAAGGGTCATCTAACATTTGGGAAAGTGTTGCTTTTATGGTGCTTGGGCATCTCGATTGTTATCGTGCATAGATTGGAGGTTTGTCACATACTTATAGTTTTCCTTTTCATTCTAGAACCTTAGAGCTTCCATCTTCTTTCTTATTTTCAAATTCAAGGAATTTGAATAACCAATCCACAACAAAATTTGCATAAACCATGAAAACCCTTTTGTAGGTTAAACAACAATTAGCAATTATGGAGATAGAGTGTAATCTTTTGAAAATATGGTAGAAGTTATGAACAAGGATGCTCTTTCAATGGTTTCCAATTACTAGACCTTAGAGCAAGGAAATAATGGGGATGGGAACATAATAATATAAATGATTAAAGCCATGGATATTACAAAATCGGAACCAACTTGCAACCAACAATGGATTAGATGAAGCAATAAGTCATGACTCCTTACTTTAGGCTGTGTTTTTAAAATAATTAGCATCATGAGTTTTCTACATGATATACAATAGTAGATATATTTTGAAGATTTTGTAAAAGGACATTAGTAATCTATGTATAATCCTTTGGATAGACATGTTTAGTGTGAATCGTGTAAGCTCAATATATGTATTTTCATTGTTCTTAGTTCAACTATTTCCATTTTGATAATATGATTTTTTTATTCTTGTTAAAGTGATAAACAAATAAATTATTTTTTAAGG
>APFE030980096.1:100537-114107 GCA_000404065.3 Pinus taeda
CCTCATAAAACAAATGTACTTTTAATTAGGCAAAATCAAAATCATGTGCAAAGGAACAAATAATCATAGACTAGCTTTTCAATAAAATGTTATGTATCAAAAAATTAGGGATACGTTCCAATTAAATGTGACCACAACAAACTATGAATGAACTCGTGAATAAATTTTGTTCAACAAGATCTTGGGGAATTCAAATTCTTGAAGTACAAATATATTGGCTTCTAGATAAAATCTTGTTTTTGAAAGTTTATCTGCCTCCATTTTTTGTTCCCTTAAAATATGTTGGAAACCAATACTTTGGAACTGGCCCTTTGGAATCTTTAACAAGATCACCAAATGAAATAAGGAATTATTGACCATATAATATGTATGCTTCATCCAATTGATTGTCAATATTGAGTCACCAAAGACCAACAAAGAGTTGAATGGAAGCTAAAAAGCATGTTTGAAAAGATAAAGCAAAACACTAAATTTTCCAACATTGTTTGTGCCACGACCTCCATTGGCTTTTAAACAATAGTAATATATGTCTAATAAAAAAAGAATAAATCCCAAGCCCATCATTAAATCTCTATCTTTGCAAGCTCCATCAAAAAATTCTTGGGTTTGATGTTTATCCAAGTTCATCTGCGTCATAACTTGAAGGTCTTGAAGATTTCTCCAATAAGGAAGTAAGGCACTATAGATTGAATATGGGTCATTGCTTGAGAAAAGGGGTGATAATTGTCCTAGAAAGTAATGAAGTTGTGAGAAATCCCAATAGTCCATATAATAAGGAAAAGTAAAACTCTCCATTTTTTCAAAATTTGCTTCTCATACTAGGGTTTTAAACAATCGTTTATGGTAGAGCCTAACCAAATATCCTATTGTCTAATTAGAAGCTCTAAGTTAGGCCAAACATTGTGTGAATAAGAGCATTGCATAAATAGATGCTTATTGGATTTCAAACTTGTCTTGCATTATAGATAGATGTTAGTACCAACTCAACTTATTTTTAATAGAATATCCCAAGTTAATGCCTTTTTTTATCTGGGAATATTATTTGTACTATACAATTTTGTGCCTAGTTCGTACCATATACATCAGGAATTATAGAGTTAATTCATCAAAATTTTCTCCTTTCCAATAGGAATATATGATTTTCTTTTCTCCTTTCCAATAGGAATATATGATTTTCTTCTGGAGAATATATCTAAGTAACATTAATAGGGGATTTGTAGGTGAATACCTTACAAAACCTCCCCAACAAAACACAAAATTTACAACACATAACACTACTAACTGATTATGAAATATTTCATGACTATTTGTCTACTTGCATGTGTTTCCTCGGGGTTACCATGAAGTCACTTGGGCCCTCAATTTTCCATTTTTATATTTTCTTGTATCAACTAATTTAACTAAAACATTTTTAATAGACATCATCCAACATTAGGGACATGCCTAAATTGGTCATTAACCATTAATTCACCTTTCTTCAATTTACATCCCTTCTTAGCATACTTATATTCTTCTATGTTGAAGTCTCTTAGGACATGGAAATATGCTTTGGATGGGATATATTCCACAATTTTTTTCTTTTCATGACATTTTCCATATATTTCTTGGGAGGGAGCCTTTGGCCAGATGATGTAGGATTAGGAGAGAATCTTCCATAATTATAAGTGTGTCCACCTAATGTTCTTTGGCCAACAAAAGTTTATAGTATAGACCATATATCTCTACTTGATTATTTGTCATATGTCTAAGAGCCCATGAGTACCTAAACACTTTTTCCTCTCAAGGCCATAGAGTACTGCTTCCCCTCCTACCACCCTTATCTCAGTTTAATACCTTACTCATCAAATCATGCCACATTAAAATGGTAGATTTAAGAGAGGCCAAGATCTTCCATATTTTTGTCCACCACCAGTTATTATCTTCTTCCCTTGGTAACAATGCAAACTTAAGCTCGTCTTTGTAGAATATTCTCCTCCCGATTCATTGTAGCTCCAAAATAGGGTGTCTCGGTCAACATAAAAAATGAGGTTGAAAACAAGAGGCTCAAAACATAAAATAAGTATTGTGGGTAACACCACATTTTAATTCGTTGCTTTTGAAGTTTTCATTTGCAATAACACTAGTTGTCATGGTCATGGTATCAAACAAGTCGTAAATTTAACATTGAAATAAAAAAGGATACTCTACTAGCATCATCACTTCTTGATATAGTGATCGATTTTAAACTTTTTGAGGCTACAATTTTAAATGAATTATAATTTTAACCCTAAAAAACAAGATATTTTTCAATTTGGGGGTTGATTTAAAGGTTTTTGTTTGAAATTATATTGGTTGTTAAGGTCGTGATTTTAAACAAGTTGTATTTTTAACTCCAAAATAAAAAGTGAGGTGATTATGGAAGCATCACTTTTTTCTTCGCCAGTTCATTTTAAGGTTTTTAATTTTCACCTAGAAAAAAGGGTCATTTTAGTTGCACTAGTCTTTTATTTGGGGATTAGTTTTGGTGTTTTCAAGACAAAAATATGGCTTTTTAGGGATAAAATTTTCATTTGAGGTCACAGTTCTCATCGAATCTATAACTACGCTAACTTAGATGACATACTATGAGGTACCTTTTTGTTCCAAGGGATTCTTTATTGTTCTTTTCCAAGAAATTATAGCTTATCATAAAATCGTATCAAAAGGACTTTGGTTAATTTGTTCATTAGATTGAAGTGACCACATGATTCTATCAACTCGAAGTTATATGGATATCTAAATGAAGAAAGAATATTGCACACACAAAATTATTCTCTATTCAAACTCAGATACAATACATTTATATAGGTGTTGTGAGATCAATCTTATTCCAGATTTGGAAATAGAGGTTGAGATAATACCTGAACAATCTCCAACAAACCCCAACCAACTCTAAAGTAAGCATTATTTCTAACACCCTCCCATAATGCTTACTTCACAAATAACAACACTGAAATCACGTAACAATATTTTTGGACTTTGATATCTGTCTAGTTTGGTCTACATCAACGTTTCTATCCACTTTTGAACTCGTGTAGACTACACTCCTTCTCAACCATTCATTCTAAGTTGTCACTTCATCCATTGAAGATGCAATTGCTTCTAATGATCGATGATGTATTTGTAGTGATCAATGATTCTTGACATACTTCGAAAAATACTCTAGATACTAAATCATTCTGTTGACATACTTCCATATGTCTAAATCCATAGCTCATTGTATTTGCTAGTTATATAGGAAAGCAATTTAGAAATTGAATGTCTCCAAAATCAATCATACAACTTGACCTTTTTCACATACACAAGCTCACAAACACACAAAGGTATCTAGTAATTGTTGTTCTTGGAGCACCAGAGTCCAACAAGAACCACCAACTTATAACATATTGTAGACATAATCAAATCAATGATGTGTTATTTTAGCACCGAAGTACGTCAAGAACCACTAGCTTAAATTATGTTACTATGTTATATGATTGGTTCTTCATCATATAATTTTACAAAATAAATAATACCATACATAACCAATAGTTTTATTCTAGAAAAGTATGAGAGGATCTGTATTAAATTCATTATCACTACAAGAATCTGGCGAGTCTTCAAAGATAGCTATGTTGGCTTATTCTTTTATTTTTACATTTAATAGATCTTTAAAACTTATTTTTCAATCCAAAGTTGTATGTCGATGTCTTTGACAATAGAAGCATTCAACTAAACTCTTGTTTTTATTTATTCTTCCCTTGGAAAATAATGCACTTTTAGCTTGTGAACTAACTTTCGTGTCTCCTACTTTCATCCTATTTTCTTCTACTAAAAGTGTTGCTATCATTCCATCCAATGTTCAAGGGGACAATTGACTTAAAGTCAAAATAATATTGTCATACTTTGAAGATAGATTGTTTAATAAAATTACCTTTGCATCTTCATCATCTACTTTAGTACCAATTTTCGTCAACTACCTTATAAGAGACTTTAGATTATTTATCTAAGTAGACAAGGATGTCACATTATGAATTTTAAGTTTGAATAATTGTAATTTTAAGCAAACGTTTGCATTTATAGCTTGTTGCCAAATATCCTACTCAATTGTTCCCATATTTCTGCAAATGATTTTTTAAATCAATAAGATGTAGCTAGGAATCTAAAAGAGATAGTCCAAGGATAGACCTAGCTCTATCCTCCCTCTTTTCCTATTCAATTAATTTCTTAGGATCTATAGGTGTTACTTTTGTGCATTTTACTATACCCCATAATTTTTATGCATCATTTGCTGTTGAATCTTTACCTTCAAAGTCTGAAAATTAAGGCCATTAAAATTTTCAAACTATTATATATTTTATGTTTAAAAGAAACTAATCTAAAGTTATTACCTTGTGTAGCAACAAGAGAGGTAGTGACTTATCAAAATGAATGGCTCTCCTATAACATGATGAAAAAGATATTAGAGCCCACGATGAAACCAATGGCGATGGGAGAAATAATTTTCAATTCACCCTCTTTTGGTCAATGGAATCAACTTCTACCTCAATATTCTGACACACTTATCGACTCCAACAACATATCAATCCATGGATTTTTTGAATTGGGGATTTTCGTCTGGCCACAAATTGAATACATGAAATTGCACCGATAGCATGTCACCTATGTAAAGTGGGAAATTTCTGCTAGAGGAATTGATTCCCATATCGAGGGGTTGATTAACTAGCACTTGTAAATGGCATCTCCATCGTGATCGACTCCGCTAAATCTGAATTCAATCTTCCTGTGGCATCTGAGGTTACTCCTAGGATGCTAGAATAATATGTAACTCTAGGTTATCCATTTAAGCTTTATCATAAAACAAATAAATAATTCCCTTCTAGCATTCAACGATTTTGAACTCCATTGCCAAAATTCAATAGACCTAAAACATTTTCCAAAGGCATCGACTCCATGAATATCCCATCTAAGTTCTATGTCATCCAATAAAGAAGCTAAAATCCTTGCATTAAGAACGTTAACTCTACAATCATGTATAGAAGGGGATTTCCAACCCGCTTAAATCTTTGTAAATTCAACATTACTTAAAAACCAACTCCCTTGCAAGGATGAAAAGCATGCATTAATCATACAATCCACATAGGAAAACAAAACAAATCCTCACACATAAAATCTCACACCAATACCAAGACATATTATTGGGCCCTCTTGTAAGTGAGTTACACCTAGAGCTACTAGCTTTGATACTAAAATGAAGAAAATAAATTGCACATACAAAATTATTCTCTATTCAAACTCAGATACAATACATTTATATAGGTGTTGTGAGATCCAACTTATTCCAAATTTGTAGGTAGAGGTTGACAAAATATCTCAACAATCTCCAACAAACCCCAATCAACTCTGAAGTAAGCATTACTTCTAACAAACATATCTCCCCTTTTCGAGTCAGAAGCATCTCATAAAGTTCTTTCTCCTCTCCAATTGTTCCATATGGACTACACTCCAATAAGGCACCAATCAATAGGGGGGTAGATGTTCGAAAAAAGAAAAGAAATAAAGTGTATAAACAAAAGAGATTAATACTCTTAAAGGTGGGATTTTTTGTAATGTTTTTTATGAGAGGCGTTGGGTATCTCTCTGGTCCAAACCCATCCTTTATTTTTTTGTTTCCAGCTTGGAAGGTGTTGAACACCTCGTCTATGGGATAATTCTTTGTAACTTATTTGTACCATTAATAGAATCCTATATTAAATTGATGAAAAAATGGCTACACACTAAGATCACAAAATCGCTGAGCATCAAGTTGACATATAAGACTCCTTTATTTGTGGGGCAAGAAACCCTCTCCATGTAGTGATTTTGTCAATTAAATTATGGAGATGTACACACAAAGGACTTTCATAACATGTGCACATGAGTGGTGTTATTTGTAAAAAAAATATATGAAAAAGGTAAAAAAAAAATATGAACTTCACTAGTAAGATATATATTTATATGATTATCTAAAAATAGAAAGTCAAATCCATGAAAATGAAATTTTGAACAGTGATATAAAACCTTGAAAAGGACAAGTTTGTCTTTAACCTTTCAGAAATGGATAATTTTTTTGTCTTTCGGCTTTAAAGAGAAATCACTCGAATGAGTTCAACGGTCCTATCAAACTTTGGAAAGCAGTTTTGAAAAAGAAACACTCGAGTTTACTTCAAATGTCCAAGAAAGGGATTGTATTTTAAAATGTATCGAAAAGTATCTTTTAATATAGTGTTTTATTCTTTGATTGATATTGGATGTGATAGGTTATATGGTTATTATTTAATGTATGCTTCGAGATTTTTTAATGTTATGAATCAATTATGTATTTAAAATTATAGTTATAGTTTAGTAATGAAAAATAATAAATTTATTGAAAATGGTATTATTTTTATTTTTATTTTAAATTCAAAATAGTAAAACAATTAAATTTCACTTACATTTAAAATAAAGATGATTTATTTTTCATTAAAATGATTTATTTATGTTTATATCTATTACCTATAAAAAGTTAGGGTAGTTAAATAAAAATGAGATTTTTTAGTAATTTGACTAGTAAAATACTTTTAAACTAGTTTTTTTAATAAAATATAATTTTACAAATCACAAATAAACTAATACAAAAATAAGAAGCCAATATTATATAATGAAAACAAGAATTTATTATAAAAAATTTAATAAAAATGAATTCAAAAGGAGAAAGGGCTTTTTGTTTTGTTTAAAGAAGTGAATGTTGCAATTATGGTAACAACCACCATATAAATAAAAATGAATTCAAAAGGAGAAAGGGCTTTTTGTTTTGTTTAAAGAAGTGAATGTTGCAATTATGGTAACAATCACCATATAATTAGATTCCAACATTGAATCTCAAAGATTTTTTAGGAGACATAATTTTCAATTGAGATATTGTGTTTTTTAACATATATTTTTGTTTTGTTTGTGGGAATTTTTGAATTAACTTTGCAAAATGATGAAATCTTTTTTTTTTTTAATAAGTTAGGTATTTTGTATTTACTTTAAAAGAGAATTACATAGTAAAAAATAATTCTTTCTGGTTTACTTGAAGGGAAACCAGACTAGAAGCATAGGTTTAGAATTTTGAGGTTATTGAGACCTTGTCTAATTAGAGCATTAGATCTGTAGAAATACATGTAAATAGGTTGAATATCCTAAGTCGTGATTTTTGAAAATATCATGTAAATAGGAAAAATTAAACATATGAAATTGTTGATTTTTGAAATCGAAAAATAGGTGAAGCATAGTAGTTATTAGAATTAGTCTCTAGACAGTTGTGTAAGCTGAACATCCTTCTCATCTAGGGAGAAGGAGTGGTTGGTTGAACTCCTTATGAGAGTAGTGAGCTTATGAACCATACAATTCATTTTTTGCTCTACCTCTACTAGCCTGATGGAGTTCTCTTGTTGATTGTTGGCATTATCCATGAGAACTCGACCCATAAGAATTTTGGTATCCCAATAAACATTAATAACTTGCTTGTACCCATAGAAACATAATCTAGTTTTAGTTCTAGTGTTAGGTGTCTAGTCTTGAGTGGTTGCATAAACATGATAATCAGGGGTGCAACACATTTCCCAACCCACCTCCGCCTCCACACATTCAATCCCTTGTCGAACTAACTCGAGGGTGAGTTCTTGGTGTTACAAGCCATTTTGTGACATTTAACCAAATGACCTTGAATATGGATCAATCATCATCCATTCACACTTTGCAATCATCCCCTACAAAGACAAAAGCATGTCCTTTCTACGAGTTCCAAAATTATGCATTCTATTGGCTAAAAACCCTAATTTAGGTCCCCATCGCACTTTCTTAGTTCAGATAGTGCAATGACGTAGGTTGCATCAAAAGGAAAAGTGTTGGTCAACGCAGATTGCTTTCACTGCAAGTGCGATGGCCCTTGAAATGAGGAAAAAATTAAAGTAATTTCGAAGCTTCTGTTTCTAGGGGCTTTTATCGTTGAAGTTCCCATTATTTATTATGTATGGCCTTGAATTCCTACAATTTAGGTCTTATCACTTATCCCATGGAGCTTATCCCCTTCGAAAGTGGACCTTGCCCTAGTTTAACGGATCTACAACCTCCTCATTCCTCCTATAAATGAATTTCCTGCTATTCTAGGTTGGCTTTTGGAGACTCTTAGTTATGCCCTCATGTTGTCCATTTGTGTCAAGAGGTCCATAATCCACCCATGTACTTGAGGAATGATTACAGACTTGCCTATGTGACAAAGGAAGGACAAAATAGTTGTGAGAGATCTACAAAGTCGAGGTCTTTAAGGGTTGTATTCTTCTCCTACTTTCATTAGTACAAAAATGCCTAATTTTCTTATACAGTATGTCTCATTTATGCATATGTACAACAATGACTCCTTATCTGATTGTTTAGAGATGTTTGTATATGTTATTTGTATGTTTTGGTTCTCTTTCCTATTTTAGACGTTTTGTAGGTCCAACTCATAGCATTTGGAGTTGGAGCTAAAGTTTGCAAGAAGGGAGAAGTGGAAAGTCTACATTGGTTTCCAAGTAAGTCTTTCTTCCATATTACAAATTCCTTTAAGGAAAGCAAAGCAATTTTGTCTTGGTTGTTTATAGATCGGCTCACTAGGTTTGGGGAGCTTTCTTATGTCTGTAAAAGGAAATCATCCATAAAACAACTTAGTGACTCCATTTGGTGAAAGTTGCTACAATTAAAGAATAAGTTTATAAAATTTTGTGTGTTGGTTTCATTTATCGTGTTCCTTTAACTGATTAGGTCTCAAATATAGTTCCCATAATGAAGAAACATGGTACGATTTGAGTGTGTGTTGATTACCAGGATATTAACCAAGATTGTCCCAAAGACAATTACCCAACCCCTTTTATCGACCAAATTATTAATGCTTGTGTCAGGAGTGAGATTTTCTTGTTTATGGATATATTCTCTAGCTACAATCAGATAAACATACTCCCTTCAAACCAACACAAGTCTACATTCATATGTCCATGGGGTACATTTTCTTATCGCAAACTTCATTTCAGTCTTAAGAATACAGGAGCAACTTTCTAATGGGTAATGAATTATGCTTTTCACGACATTCATCATATCGTGCAACAATACCTTGATGATTTTCCTGCCCATTCTAAACATCGTCAAGATCATCTGACGCATCTCAGAGAAATCTTCTTACAATGCCAACATTATGACATTCGATTAAATCCACACAAATGTGTCTTCTATGTTCAATCTAGACGACTTCTAGGATTTGTTATGTCTAAGAAAGGGATTCATATTGATCCCCTGAAAGTCTGGACAATTCTTGATTTGATTTCTCCTTCCACTCTCATTTAGTTACAACGCCTACAAGGGAAGGCTAACTTTCTACGATGTTTCGTTCCTAATTATGTAGAACTTACCAAAGGTTTACTCATTTATTAAAAAAGATGGTTCCATTTTATTGGGATGATATCGCTCAAAAGGCTTTTGATGCCTTAAATTATGTATTAGCCTAAGCATCATTATTGTTGTTAGAAAAATTATATATATAACAGAGAAATGCAAGCCATATAATATGTAGGAAAACACACACATATAAAACCAGAGAGACACAGATATACGTGGTTCACCCAGTTTGGGCTATGTCCACCCCGAACAGCCAGTCCTTCCTTTCTATTATCCAATAAAAAATGAAGAGACACAACCTACAGCAGATCCGCTGTAATATCCTCTGTTTTATCTCACAGTCTCACCTCTTTATTTCTCGCTCAGAGAATACACATCTATTACACAACCTCAATACAATTCCCTCATAGAAAGAGAGGGGTTGCCTTCTAGGGCAAAAAACCCTAAACTAAACATAAATTCTACCGTCAAATCATCCGCCTAATGAACAACCCAGATTGACTAGAAATTACTATACTTTTACAAGGCAATTTTACATCTATTTTTAGCTTCAGGGGCACTGCCCCCTGAAACCCTCACTGGGGGACCACTGGTCCCCGGACCCCCCATCCGAGGGGGATTAGCCCCCCTGGACCCCCACGATGGGGGACAAGTCCCCCCCACACCCCCCCGCGTGGAGGGGTGTACAATCTTCCTGGGGTATACATCCGGCTGAAACAAAGACCTCGAAATAATCATGCTCCACACCCAACAATCTCCCACTTGAATAATGATTGTATCAACTCCACCGCTGCTTCATTTGTTGGACAATGACTCCTCTTTCGACTTGGTTATTTCTCATCTTCATCGTCATCCTTGAAGACTAATTGAAACTGAGCATATTCTCAGTTTCTCCCTAGTTACAACTTTTTTTAGCATATCTGTAGCATTCTGGCTAGTGTGTATCTTTTCCTGCTTCAACTATGGTACCTGAGTTGTATGTGTTTAGTCTTGGAATGAAATTTTGAGTTCTTTGCAAGATGAATGGCACTTTGGCTATCACTGTATAACGTGCCCATATCATGCTTCTTACCCAATTCATCAATAAACCTTTGTAACCAAATCATTTCTTTAGTAGCCTCTGTACCAACAACAAACTCTACTTCTGTTGTTGAAAGTGCAACAACATTTTGGATTTTTGAAACCCAACTGACAGTTGTCCCACCTACAATAAATACATATCCTGTAGTGCTCCTCCTGTTATCTCTATCACCTACCATATCTGCATCAACATATCCCTGTAGAGAAATGTTTGAACCACAAAAGCATAATGCTTGATTTGTGGTACCTTTCAAATATCTGAGAATCCAATTTCACTACCATCCGATGTTCCTTTCCTGAATTGTTCATATACCTACTTACAACTCCCAGTGCATGTGCAATATCAGGCCTTGTGCAGACCATTGCATACATTAAGCTTCCAACTGCTGATGCATATGGAACTTTAGACATATAATCCATGTCTTCTTGGGTCTTTGGCACATTTCCTTACTAAGTTTGAAATGGCTAGCAAAACGTGTACTAACTGGTTTTGCATTGTGCATATTAAATCTTTTCAACACCTTTTGTATGTACTCATTCCGAGACAATGTTAATTTGCATTTTTTCCTGTCTCTAGTTATTCTCATACCAAGGATTTGTTTTGCAGCTCCCAAACTCTTCATTGCAAATGAATTTTCCAATTTTCTTTTGAGCACATTTATTTCCTGCATGTTAGACCCTGCAACAAGCATGTCATATACATACAATAACAATATATATAGCTGCCATCATTTTGCTTTTTCAGATAAACACAATGATCAGAGTGACATCTAGTATAACCTTGTTCAGACATAAACTTGTCAAATTTTAGATACCACTGCCTTGGAGCCTGTTTTAAGCCATACAAGCTTTTCTTCAACCTGCACACAAGTTTCTCCTTCCCTTTCACTTCATATTCTTGTGGCTGCTGCATATATATCTCTTCCTCCAAATCCCCATGGAGAAAGGTTGTCTTTACATCTAACTGCTCAAGATGCAAATCTTCAGCTGCTACAAGACTCAAAATAGTTTTGATTGAAGTCATTTTAACAACAGGAGAAAATATTTCATCAAAATCAATACCTTTCTTCTGTGCAAACCCCTTCACCACAAGTCTAGCTTTGTACCTTTGTTTTCCTCCATCTTCTTCCTTCAGCCTGTAAACACATTTATTCTTCAATGTAGTTTTTCCTACAGGCAACCTGACTAAGTCCCAAGTCTGGTTATGCATTAAGGAGTCCATCTCTTCTTCCATGGCTACCTCCCACTTCTTCCTGCTTTCAACCTGCATTACTTCATCATAACATTCAGGTTCACCATAATCAGTCAAAAATAAATAATGTAACGAAGGAGAGTATCATTTAGGGGGTATACTTATCCTGGTAGAGCTTTTAACATGACTTTCAGGTGTTTGGGGTGCCTGTTGTTGTTGTGGTTGTTGATTATTATTATTTTCAGGCACCTTTATTTTTTCAGTGATTTCATCAAGAACTGCGTATTCCTTGTTTTCTCTTTCCTGTTTCTTTTCCTACAACTTATTCTTATACAAGACCTTTTCATTGAATATTACATCTCCGCTCCTAATTATTTTGTGATTTTCGTAATCATATAAGCGATAACCAAAATCATTAACACTATATCCAATACAAGTACATTTCTTTTACTTTTCCTCAAGCTTTGTTCTATTTTCTTTATTAATATGGACAAAGGCCTCACAACCAAAAGGCTTTAAAAAAGAGTAGTTTACCTTTTTACCTGTCCATGCTTCCTCTGGAACACCACCATCCAAGGAACTTGAGGGCCCTTTGTTCATTAGATAAACAACAGTATCTACAGCATCTGCCCAAAATTGTAAAGGTAATCCTACATGCAATCTCATGCACCTTGCACGCTCCATGATTGCTCTGTTCATCCTTTCTGATACACCATTTTCTTGTGGTGTTCTTGGAACTGTCTTCTCCTTGTGAATTCCATGCTCCAAATAGTACCTATCAAACTCTTTGCTACAATATTCACCTCCATTGTCTGATCTGAGACACTTGAATTTCTTCCCTGTCTCAATCTCAACCAAAGCTTTCCATTTCTTGAAAGTATCAAATACATCAGATTTATTCTTAATACAATAAATCCAAGTTTTTCTAGTTGCATCATCAATAAAAGTAACATAATAACGAGAGCCACTGAGAGATGATACCTGAGTAGGTCCCCATACATCTACATGTGCAAGCTCTAATTTTTCGCTCTTCTTTTCTTTCCCAACTCTGAGAAATTTGACTCTCTTCTGTTTCCATAAATTCAATTCTCACAAAAGTCCAAATCAACATTCTTCAAACCTAGTAACAAATTCCTTGAGTGTCGAATATTCATCCCCTTCTCACTCATGTGTCTGAGCTTATGATGCCATAATGTTGCATCTGCTCCTTTGGAAGTTAAAGCATTAACAAAGTTAGAAATACCATTGCATAAATACAATGTACCAACCTTTTCACCTTTTTCTATTACCAAGGCTCCTTTGGTGACCTTCCAAGCTTTATCTATGAAAGTTGTCACATAACCTTTATCGCCTAACTACCCTGTTGAAATCATATTTTTCTTCAGATTTGGAACATGCCTTACCTCCTTTAGTAGCCATTGGTTTCCATTCTTCTGTTTTACAAGAACCTTACCCATTCCAACAATTTTACAGGGTTTATCATCACCCAACTGAACTTGTCCCAGATCTCCTTGAACATAGTCATGAAAATATTTCTTATCAGATGTGGCATGGAAGGAGGCCCTGTTACACTGAATTTTGTCACCTTGACTATCTGCAGTTATATGGCCCCATCAATAGCCATATTGTCCTCTTTGTCAAGCCCCATACCTCTGCTCTTCATGTCAAAACTTCAAGAGAGAGAAAGTCACTTGAAAACATGTTTATCTCTGGGTACGCAGGTTCTCTCTACCTTACCTGCGTGTACCCACTCCAAATACATTAGACCTGCGTAGTAATACGCTCTGCAAGCTAAAGCTAGGGTGCGTACCCCTGTAAAGGTCAAAAGGCGCAAGTTTCATCTTTAAAAAGTTACTTGTGGTCACTTCT
>APFE030980096.1:114117-148685 GCA_000404065.3 Pinus taeda
ACCTGCACACTAGTTTCTCCTTCCCTTTTACCTCATATCCTTGTGGCTGCTGCATATATATCTCTTCCTCCAAATCCCCATGGAGAAAGGTTGTCTTTACATCTAATTTCTCAATATGCAAACCTTCAATTCTACTAGACTTAAAATAGTTCTGATTGAAGTCATTTTAACAACAGGAGAAAATATTTCATCAAAATCAATACCTTTCTTCTGCGCAAACCCCTTCACCACAAGTCTAGCTTTGTACCTCTGTTTTCCTCCATCTTCTTCCTTCACCCTGTAAACCTATTTATTCTGCAATGTAGTTTTACCTGCAGGCAACCTAACTAAGTCCCAAGTCTGGTTATGCATTAAGGATCCATCTCTTCTTCCATGGCTAGCTCCCACTTATTCCTACTTTCAACTTGCATTGCTTCTTCATAACATTCAGGTTCACCAGAATCAGTCAACAATAAATAATATAATGAAGGAGAGTATCGTTTAAGGAGTATAATTATCCTGGTAGATCTTCTAACAACACTTTAAGGTGTTTGGGGTGTCTGTTGCTGTTGTGGTGGTTGTTGATTATTATTATTTTCAGACACCTTTACTTTTTCAGTGATCTCATCAAGAACTGTATATTCCTTGTTTTCTTTTTCCTGTTTCTTTTCCTGCAACTGATTCTTATACAAGACCTTTTCATTGAATATTACATCTCTGCTCCTAATGATTTTGTGATTTTTATAATCATATAAGCGATAACGAAAATCATTAACACCATATCCAATAAAGGTACATTTCTTTGACTTTTCCTCAAGCTTTGTTCTATTTTCTTTATCAATATGGACAAAGGCCTCACAACCAAAAGGCTTTAAAAAAGAGTAATTTACATTTTTACCTGTCCATGCTTCCTCTGGAACACCACCATCCAAGAAACTTGAAGGCCCTCTGTTTATTAGATAAACAGTAGTATCTACAGCATCTGCCCAAAAATGTAAAGGCAATCCTGCATGAAATCTCATGCACCTTGCATGCTCCATGATTGTTCTGTTCATCCTTTCTGACACACCATTTTCTTGTGGTGTTCTTGGAACTATCTTCTCTCTGCAAATTCCATGCTCTGAACAATACCTATCAAATTCTTTGTTGCAATATTCACCTCCATTGTCTGATCTGAGACACTTCAATTTCTTTCCTTTCTCAATCTCAACCAAAGATTTCCATCTCTTGAAAGTATCAAATACATCAGATTTATTCTGAATACAATAAACACAAGTTTTTCTAGTTGCATCATCAATAAAAGTAACATAATTACAAGAGACGCCGAGAGATGATACCTGAGTATGTCCCCATACATCTGTATGCACAAGCTCTAATTTTTCGCTTTTGTTTTCTTTCCCAACTCTGAGAAATTTGACTCTCTTCTGTTTTCCATAAATGCAATTCTCACAGAAGTCCAAATCAACATTCTTCAAACCCGGAAACAAATTCCTTGAGTGAAGAATTTTCATCCCCTTCTCACTCATGTGTCTGAGCCTATGATGCCATAATGCTGCATTTGCTCCTTTGGAAGTTAAAGCATTAACAGAGTTAGAAATACCATTGCATAAATACAATGCACCAACCTTTTCACATTTTGCTATTACCAGGCCTCCTTTGGTGACCTTCCAAGCTTTATCTGTGAAATTTGTCACACAACCTTCACCGCCTAACTGCCCTGTTGAAATCAGATTTTTCTTCAGACCTGGAACATGCCTTACCTCCTTTAGTATCCATTGGTTTCCATTCTACTGTTTTACAAGAACCTTACCCATTCCAACAATTTTACAGGGTTTATCATCACCCAAATGAACTTGTCCAAAATATCCTTGAACATAGTCATGAAAATGTTTCTTATCAGGTGTGGCATGGAATGAGGCCCCTGAATCTAACACACAAGAATTTGCAATGTTTTCGAAAGAAAGAATCAAAGCATCTTGTAACACCTCACCTGTCACATTTTCTTCATGATTGTTTTCTTGTTGTTCATCTCCTTCTTTTCCCTTTCGAGATCTACAGTCTTTCTTTAGGTGTCATTTCTTTCTACATTTCCAGCACACTATCCCCGATCTGGACTTGGATCTGCCTTTCCTTGATTTATTGCGATATCCTGAGCTCTTTCCTCTTTCCATTATTCTTCCCCTAGACTCTGCACTCAAAGCATTACCCGATGTCTCACCGGAGCTTTTCCGTTGCATTTCCTCGCTAAGGATAGCACCAATAACATCATCAAACTTTAAAGTACTAGATCCAGAAATAGAGTTACTAATGGCCATTACTAAACCATTCCAACTTTCTAGCAATGAGCACAAGAATAACATAGCTCTAACTTTATCATCAAAGTTTACCCCTACAGAACTTAACTCACTTGTAAATGTATTAAAATCATTTAAATGGTTTACAATAGATCCACCTTCCGACATCTTCATATTAAGTAACCGTTTCATAAGAAATACTTTGTTTGAGGCCGAGGGTTTTTCATATAGTTTCGCCAATGCCTGAATCAAACCCTCTGTCGTTGTTTCCTTCGAAATGTTGAAGGTGACCGACACTGCGAGGCACAACCGTACTATTCCGAGTACCTTTCTATCAAGAATGTTCCATTCTACATTTGTCATAGTGTCAGCTTCTTTTCTTTTCCGCTCAATGGTAGGTATATATCTTTCTGATACAGATAATCTTCCATTTGCATCTTCCAGAGCAGGAAGTTTTGGCTGTTAAATTTCTCGACCTTGGACTTACCACCTTCCGCCATTTCTCCCACTTGAATGAGGAACCCTTCTTTCCTGCGAGTTTATCAGCCAAATAGACCTTTGTCTCTGATACCAGTTGTTAGAAAATTTATATATATAACAGAGAAATGCAAGAGATATAATATGCAAAAAAACACAAACACATAAAACCAGAGAGACAAAGATATACATGGTTCACCCAGTTTGGGCTACGTCCACCTCGAATAGCCAGTCCTTCCTTTCTATTATCCAGCAAAAAATGAAGAGACACAACCTACAACAGATCCGTTGTAATATCCTCTGTTTTCTCTCACAGTCTCACCTCTCTATTTCTCGCTCAGAGAATACACATCTATTACACAACCTCAATACAATGCCTTCATACAAAGAGAGGGGTTGCCTTCTAGGGCAAAAAACCCTAAACTAAACAAATTCTACCGTCAGATCATCCGCCTAATGAACGGCCCAGATTGACTAGAAATTACTATACTTTTACAAGGCAATTTTACATCTGTTTTTAGCTTTGGAGGCGTTGCCCCTGAAACCCCTGCTGGGGGACCACTGGCCCCCAGACCCCCCAACCAAGGAGGATAGTCCCCCCCGTACCCCCCCGCATGGAGGGGTGTACAATCTTCCTGGGGTATACATCCAACTGAAACAAAGACCTCTAAATAATCATGCTCCACACCTAACAATTGTATCCCCCTGATTATCATTGAGACTATTTCTTGTATCTTGTTGCGGCCATGACCACTATCGCTATGGTATTGGTACAAGAAGATAACTTAGGTAACATATACCCTATTTATTACTTGAGTTGTAATTTGACCGACATTGAAGCCAAGTAATCTCATGTTGAAAATTTAGCTTTGGCAGTTGTGTAAGTTCAAATATTTGGCCACTATTTTCTACTTCACAAGACTATTATTGTTTCTAATTGCAACCTTATCACCTACATCCTATCATGTCATTTGTTAAGGGGAAATATTCAAAGTGGATCATTATAATCCAAGAGTTTGATTTGGAGTTCATTAAATCAAAGTCTAAGAAATTTTTAGTCTTTGTTGAACTAATATGCGACCTTCCCTCTCTTGAGTTAGAATCAACAATTGATGATATTCTCCCTGCTGAAACATTTTTTTTTATCGACTCCACTGATCCATGGTATGGAGATATCATCATTTATCTCCAGACCTAAAATTTCCAACCTAAAACCACTTGTTCTGACCAACGTTGAATTCAATACCAAGCTTGTCATTACATCATAAACGATGACACTCTTTATTGCCGTGTTGTTGATATGATCTTTTGACGATGCCTCACTCATGAGAAGGCCAAGAAAGATTTGAATGATTGTCATGCTGAAGCGTGCAACGGATATATGTTTGGATATGCTACCACCCATAAATTCTTATGTTTTGGTTACTTTTGGCCTACTATGTTTAGAGATTTTATCTTAGCAGTCCAAAATTGTCACGCATACCAAATCTATAACCATAAATCCCATGCTCCACCTACTCCATTGCATCCAATTGTCGATGTTGAACCCTTTACCAAATGGGGTATCGCCTTCATGACATGTAATCCTTGCTTGGTGAGGGGGGGCATGGTTACATGATTGTTAGAGTAGACTGTTTTACTAAATGGGTCGAAGCGATGCCTACATACAACAACAATGGAAAAAATGTTGCATTATTCCTCTTTAACCACGTTATTGCGAGATTCAGTGTACTACAAGCTATAGTCATGAACCATGACAAACATTTTTCGCAATTACATGATGTCTGAACTAACTGCCAAGTTGGGCTTATGGCATGATAGCTCAATTCCATACTACCCACAAGCTAATGCTCGTGTACAAGACATCAATAAGGTCTTGAAAAAAAAGCTTCAATGCATGTAGGGATTCATAAAATGAATTGGCCTACTATTATTTTTCATCCTTGTGGGCATACCGAACCTCTGTCTAAACCGTGATTGTATTCACACCTTCTTTGAGACGTATCAATGAATAATTTGACCAAAATCTTAAACCTCGTGTCTTTTCAGAAGGTGATCTAGTTCTCTTGTATGACTAAGAAATCGATCAATTATGAGTCGAGAAACTCGAACCAATGTGGTTAGGTCCATATATAGTTAAACATGTACTTGCAAAAGGGGCCTACGAACTTGTAGACTTTGACGAAATTCCTTTGGTGCAACCTTGCAATGGGTTGTACCTCAAAATATACTATGCTTATAATTTTTTTGGGTATTCACTATGTACATATTGTATATGTTTGCTGGTGTGTTTGCAGTGTGATTTCTTGAGAGTTTTCTATCTCCTCTACTTATCTTAGATTTTATTTGATTTTCATATGTCAGTGTTCCCTCAACCATATGTTGGTTATGTTGATGTTGATAGTTGTTGTACCTGGAACCTTTCCTCCGTAGCATGGGAAATCTATGCTCCTAATGAAAAGTTAGTGAGTTTGCAAGAGGAATTTGCATTGGTCACTCAACTAATAATATTGTTGAGTATAGCACAATGATCGAACTATTGTTTGATTCCATTTCACGTGGTATTCATCATTTGGTCATCAGACTTGATTCACAACTCATTGTGCTACATCTAAATAACATTTATTTAGTAAGAAGTCCAACTATGTTGCGTATGTTTTTGATATTTCACCTTTTAGAAAGACATTTTGGCTATATTGAATATCAACATGTCCCAAGAAGTCTAAATACATTAACAAATTCATTGGTTATTTATGATTTAGACAGAGATTTGCAACATTTGTAAATATACAATCATCATCACATATTGTACAAGACAACAGAATAAAGTAGAAAACATATATAGATTAGATCTGTAAATAGTATTTGAGATTTACAAAAATTGTGTCTAAGA
The DNA here is from genome assembly GCA_000404065.3 of Pinus taeda. NCBI lineage: Eukaryota > Viridiplantae > Streptophyta > Pinopsida > Pinales > Pinaceae > Pinus > Pinus taeda. Next base: position 119,761 of record APFE030980096.1, read on the forward strand.
CACATATGGCTCATGCCCTACAATATCTGAATACATGCAAAAGAAAAAAGGTGGCTCTAAATCCCTAGGTGACTAATCACGATAGTTATCATAGTAACACACAATCACATGGGAAACCTTGCATTGCATTCAATTGATCTGAGTTGGCACCCCTTTGGTGTATCTTTGTAAATGGACTGTGATATCATCAACCCAGTGTCTAGAACAGTGCAGGCTAGACCCTCTACATGGTGCTCGAACTCGACTAATGTCTCTGTTAAGTCTGGATCTCTTAGCTCCTCCATCTCTGCCCCATTTGTTCTAGCTTATCCAAGTTATGGTTGTGCTCGTCGATGGAGTGAGTACATGCCCACTAGTCACAATGACCCAATGTCTACATGCAAAACCTAGATTTAGTCTCTGACACTTATAAGAAATAAAAATAAAAAATTATAAAACTTAAAAACCAAAAATATCCAAAATGACAATTCTTTTTACTTGCATGACCCTACTACTTGCCTTCGGGTAAAATAATCTTTGGATCTCCATGGAAATCTACTCCAGCATAAGGGTAGTCCTCAATCATGATCATCTACTCTTGCATCCATTTGAAGAAAGTAGGAGTGAACCTCATAATAGTCCCTCCTCTGTGTCGAGACATCAAATCTACCCATTGCCTCATGCGAGGCTCTCTAGGTCTGGGTAGCTCATGAGATAGCAGTTGAGGTCATAATAATGGTACCCTCTACAAAGCAAATGATACTATGATAGAGTCGTACCCAAAGTTGTTTAACTGTCTGGTCTTTTCTCTATTGAGTTGTTCCCTCACTTTGACCAAAATCCCCTCACACTAATTGAACATTGTAGGTGTTAGGCACTCCAAAGCATACTACATCTAAGTCTTGGTAGACGTGAGGATCAACGCTTCCAGCTAATCATGTAATGGTGAATAGGATTGTCTTGAGGGGAAGTTCATGAACACATTTAATCTTGATTTTCCCATCCTTGCTAGGCTAAGCATGAGATTGACAATGGATAGTTATGTAATCCCTCACTATCTCTCTACCTCTCCTATATCCAAATTAAGAAATGGGATCCCCTCTGTGTGAAATCCCTGTCAGGAAATAGATGTCCTTTACGTCTATTATGACAATATGCTCACCAACCCTTAAGAATTTCCCCTGTATGTCCAAGGCTCTCACTAGATACTGTAGCAACTCTAACTGGGCCCTCATGCCCAAAATATGAAAGAAATTTGGTAGCCTAGAGTTTCTCAATGCCTGAACTGTGGTTGGATAATTTATTGCCATCATGTATTGCGTTTCATGTTCCCTTCTCTCCAACTAAGCACTATTTTCGCGTTTGTAAATACTTGCAAATGACAAGAAAAAACATGTAAAATAAATCATGTAAAAATTTTGGCAAAAAACTAGCTCAAAATTGAATCTTTGGAACCCTCACTACCCCCATCACACTGCCCATTCCTGGATAGTGCATCCCATCACACTTCCCCCTCTTGGTAAGTGTGTTAGTTCACACTTTTCAGTGTGAATTTAACAGACCCATCGCACCTCCTAATATAGGAAAAGTGCCTTGGGCCAAGGGCAATTTCTAGTTCCTAAAAACTAAAAAAAAAATCCCAAAAAATGCATGGAATAAAAAATGAAACCATGAAAATGATGAGAAAGGACAAATCTCTTACCTGGAACTGACGACAATGAAAATAGTCCACTAGATTAGCCACAATCCTCTGCTGAAAAATCGGGGTAAAAACCACTCAGAGCTCTTTCAAAATGGTAAAATGGTAAAATCAAAATCGATTTTACCTCTTTTATGGTCAAAATAAATCATTATTTTTATTTTTTATCTAATTTTTCCATATATCTTGTATTTTTTATGTTTTTATGGTGTTAGGAGCAGGTTAAATGATAACTGAAAAACCTAATGCAAGTTATATATATTAAAATTGTAAGTGCATGTCATTTTGATGAATGGGTACACTTTTATCGTTTTTTTGGGCTAGTAAAACTTACAAAAAAGGAATCCCCTAGAGTCCTCTTTAAGTTCTTTTTAGATTCTCAAAACATGAAAACATTGTCGAACACTTGTCTTTTTGAACTCGTTAAAGTAAATGAAAAGATGTCTGCACAGTATAAGTTTAACCCTTTTCCAGACTAGATGGACTATTTACGAAAAATGAATACTTTAGTCGAACATGGCTAAAAGGTTCTCTTGGGTACTGTTTTATGCCTTTTTGGGCCCAATAGAATAATTTACAAAAAAGAACCTCTTGGGGTTTTTTTTTTTGCCTCTTTTTCAAACTCTCTAAACATGAAAAATAAGTTGAGTTATACCTTCGCTGGACTCGTAAAATAATTAAACAACGTAAGACTCATCGAGCATGACAAGATCGAACCACTCCTTCTCAGGGTTCATAAAAAATACTTAGAAGGATTCATCTAAAGGATGAAATTTTTTATCAAGCATATGTTATCCTCCTTAAGCTTGCAAAAAATAATTAGATACTAATTGGAATCCGGATTAGGGGCAAAAAATTGCTCAAAAATAAAAGTTCTCAGAATTGATCAAAACCTAAACGAAACATTCATCTTGGTGATACGATCCCAACGCAACTTGTTTCACTCAAAACAGAGTTCGTATGAGAAAGTTAGAGCCCACTGACCATTTCACCAAATAGGCAAAATTTTGGCAAAGGTTGACTGGGATGTTGAATGGGAATCCGTATAGCCAAGTCAGCAAGGAGAATATTCCTTAGAATATTCTCGAAATATTCTCGTACAAGTGGATGAGTCATATCATGACAAGTGGCAGCGCAACATTGGGTAATTGTGGTCGAGGTGGACCAATGGGAAGGCAACACGTCGAAAGCCCGGAGGCCACCACGTGCCCCTACAATAGTGTATTAAAATTTTATGGAGGCATCGGGGTTCAACCTACAACCTCTCCTCAACAGTGGCCACGAATTAACCGTCTCCCCTACTGCTTGTTGCTTAACCTTATGGTGGACAACATACATTCGAAGTTTAAGGTTTGGGCGGTTGGCGGTTAGGAGGGCCAGCCCGCAAGCTAGCCCTCCATGTGAACACACCAATGGAAAATGCTACTATTAACACCAACCGCTAGATAACCCAAATCACGACAGTTAATGTTTGACATGTGAACCCTCCACAGAAACTGTCAGCTAGCGGTTTTAGAACCATTTGCGTTAACCATTGGAAAACCGTGCCGGAAGCCACGTCCATGTGACCATTCCACTAAAGATCGTCAGGGTTACAGTTTGCCACTTAACCACATGGTTTAATTGCGTTAACTATGACATGTGTCCACATCGTGGAGACCACCAGGGTGAAGGCTAACGATTAGCCTAACTGTGTGGTTTAATTGCGCACTAATCCAAGATTAGATTTAATTAATACACAGTTAGATTTAATTAAACTCCAGTTATGGTTGGCAAGATTTTTAACGGTGCCACCATTTTCAGGCTTGCCTCCAGATTTGGCGGCCTTAACTGGAGTTCCTCTAGTTTTAGTGGAGGATTTCTAGGAGAAAACTGTTACTCTCATATCTTTAGCAAAATTCGACCAAATGAGGATCAGAAAAAGGTGTTCTTAGATGATTTCAACATTTTCAACACAATGGAATAGGTTTCATAGGCAATGAGGCACTTCTGTACATGATTTTTCCATGATGAAGTTTAAGGAAGCCGAGGGCCACCAAGAGAGGAGGTCAAGCCCATAACAACTGTAGTCCATTTGCAAAGTTTGGAGAGTCATCTTTGCGGTTTTTATATGCATTAAGTCCATTGAAGTAGGTTTTAGGAGTTGTGAAGCATTGTAAACTGTACTTTTTCCCATTTTGAGCAAATACAGAGGCCCAAGCCATGGAAGTTGGACCAAGGAGATGTAGCCCAAGAGGGGTGAATTCCTTTATCAAAACACTATGTTAAGTGTTTTTCTTAATGGTTTGTTGTACTTTTACTTGATGTTGTTCAACACTTGTTTTTCATACTATTCTGAAAATGATTCTAACATAAAACTTGACATAAATTTACTTGTTTCAAATCTGAAGTTGAAATTAACACATCAAAACTAATGTTTAGCTACGGATCAAGTTGTAATAGAGCTGAAGGTTTATTTTCTTGATTTCTTGAGATTTGTGCAAGGAAAATTAACAATGTGCAAGTTTATGTGATGGTAGCTTCAACAAGTGATGTCTCTAATCTCTCTTCCTTAGCAAGATTCTTTGATGAAGAGATGTTGCAAGAGTTTTTCATCATGAGAGATATGGTGCAAGATATGATTGAAGATAGGAAGGAGAACTCTATACTTCAAGAGAATTTGATGGTCATGAAGGAGGAGAAGCAAGAGCTTCTTGAAAAGATGCATGAGATGTTGATTTTACTCTATGATGCCAAGGAAACCCTAGCCAAGTATGTGCATGAACATGAGGTATGAAATTCAAGTTTATCTTCAATTTGCTCTCAAAATGAATGTTTTGGTGCTTTTTAAAGACACGCTAGAGGAATAGGGTCCAAATTATTGATGAATATGGTCTATGAAGGTAAAGGGTTAGGAAAACATGCAAAAGGCATAGTTGAGCCAATTGTTATTGAGGACAGGCCTAGGTATTTGGGTCTTGGTTATGGACAACATGTTGGAGAATGCTCGAAAGCCAAGGAGGCACATGAAGGTGTTCCAGGAGGGAATTTCATTACATGTTCATACCCTCAAGCTTTTGAAGTTTGTGTTCATGAGGAATGCAAAAGTTTTATACCCACTTTGTAAGAAGATGCTCATAAGCATGCAACTAGTGGAAAGGGAAAAAAAAATTCCAGGTACTACCTAGTCAACAGTCTGTACTGCTGACGTGGAAGATGACATGAGTAGCATGTTGAAATGGAGGATGATAGAGGCAAGAAGCAAAACGAAGAGGTCGTCATGTTCTATTCTTGCATGAGTGTTTTTCAAGGTTAATGGTGTTTCTTGTGACAAGATGTCGCAGGATTTTGGAAGGTCCATGCTTGAGCAAGAGGCTCATGATTAAAATTCACTCTCAAATCATGACATGAGTAGCATGTTAATACTGGAGGATAATGGAATCAAGAAGAGAAAGTCGACAAAAATACCAAAAAAAATTCAGCCCTTGTAAAACATCAAATGGTCTACAATGCAATTTGATGTGTTGACATTAAGAAGCGAAAGAGATGGTGAATGAATTCTTCAAGATGTGGAATTTGGAATTGTGGAGGTAAAAGAATGGTCATTTCTTTTCTTGTTATTACTAATATTGGAACTCATTGTTGTAGTTTACCAGATGGGTTTAACTTAGAAAAGTGGTTTCCAAGGAGAAGTTTGCATCGAATGCATGCGTTGCAAAGAAGGAACATGATTCTCAGTGGGAAGGCCATCAATCAAATTTTCAAGCACTGAGGGATCGCTTTGGTACAACAGGGTGTTTAATCAGCAAGCAACCGACAAGTGTTGGATTGGGTCAACAACAAAAGGAGAACATTGGTTGAAGTGCCAGCCATTTGTAGGGAAAGACATGTCAGTGAACCCAAGTGGTTGTCATGGAGATTTTTCCAGGTAGAATCAATTGATATAACTTGGGAAGGATAAGAGTATTCATCTCTCATCATATAACCAGCTTTTGTGGGCCCAAAATCCTACCAGTAGGAAGGAGTGATCGGAATCTGGATTAAGGGCAAAAAATTGCTCAAAAATAAAAGTGTTCGGAATCGATCAAAACTTGAATGAAAGCGTCCATCTTGGCAATACGATCCCAACACAACTTGTTTCACTCAAAACGGAGTTCATATGAGAAAGTTAGAGCCTATTGTCTGTTTTGTCAAATAGGTAAAATTTTGTGACTCAGATGCTAACTAGGCATCCGTACAACCCAGTCAGCAAAAAGAATATTCTAGGGAATATTCCCAAATATTCTGACATGTGGCTCAATCCGATTGTGACAAGTGTTTGTATGTGATTGTTCTATGGAATATTGGGTGTACCAATGAGAGGGTGACACGTGGCAAGCCCGAAGGCTGCCACGTGCCCTCTCAAAGGTCAAGCAAAAGTGTATTGGTAGGCGAGGGAGTAAAACTTGTGACCTCACCCACAAAAGAATAGCACCTTACAACTATACCACACATATGTTTCTTAACAATCATAGGACATAGTTTGTAATTAAAGTGCTAAACCGTGGAGTTTGGGGGTCAACCACTAGCATTAACTGCTAACATGTGACCATAACCATAACCACAGGTTGAAGCTTATGTTAATCATGCGAATTAAGTGAGTTTAGTGGTTAATTAATCCATGATTATCACTAATTAAGCACGATTAGTTTGGGGGAGCTTTTGGTGGGTTCGTTAAATCCGGAAAAATATTCTGACATGTGGCTCAATATGGTTGTGACAAGTGTTTGTACGTGATTGTTCTATGGAATATTGGGTGTACCAATGAGAGGGTGACATGTGGCAAGCCCGGAGGCTGCCACGTGCCCTCTCAAAGGTCAAGCAAAAGTGTATTGGTAGGCGAGGGAGTAAAACTTGTGACCTCACCCACAAAAGAATAGCACCTTACAGCTATACCACACATATGTTTCTTAACAATCATAGGACGTAGTTTGTAATTAAAGGCTAAATCATGGAGTTTGGGGGTCAACCACTAGCATTAACTGCTAACATGTGACCATAACCATAACCACAGGTCGAAGCTTATGTTAATTGTGCGAATTAAGTGAGTTTAGTGGTTAATTAATCCATGATTATCACTAATTAAGCACGATTAGTTTGGCGGGTCTGCTAAATCCGAAACTAACTCCAAATTTGGCGGAGTTAGCTGGAGTTTCTCCAGATTTAATGGATATTTCCTAGGAAAAACTGAAGGAGCCAAAACTTTGGTAGTTTTCGACCAATTTTGGATAAGAAAGAGTCATTCCTAGATTATTTTGATGCTATGAACACAATGGAACAACTAGCAAAGGTATAAAGGCACTTTTGTATGTGATTTTGCTACGTTGAAGTTTAAGGAAGCCCAGGGCCACCAGGAGAGGAGGTCAAGCCTAGATCAACTGAAGTCCAATTGCAGAGCTTGGAGAGTCATTTTTGGGGTTTTTGGGTCTTTTGAATCCAATGGAGTAGGTTGCAAATCCATTGGAGCACTACAGGTTCATGTAATAAGAGAATTGACCATTAATCCAAAGAGGGCCTAGCCATTGAAGCAGGTCCAAGGAGATGTACCCAGGAGAGGTGAAATCCTTTATCAGCTTTGTGTTATGAGTTTGTTGTGTTTTACTTCTCCACAATTTCAATTGCTATACATGTGTTTTAAACAACTAATTAATCTCATAAATTTCTCATAAAAGACACATAACGCTTGACACATAATCCTTCACATTTTGGTTAATATGAGACGATCCTAAACACATATTTTTACTACTAATGAGGGAGTTTTCATAGCATTAACAAGTTTTCCCAACATTTAGATCAGGTACTGAGTAGAAATGGCTGGGAAATTGGGGAAAATGGCCTAATACCTATTTATGGCAGTGAGTCACTCTTGAACATAACACTCTCTCACCTCCGTGACTGTTTTCAGTTGGGCGATCCACTTGCCTCTCTATTGATCATACCTTAATGAAATCCTTCATGATGGGTCTTTGATTCAATGCTTCCAACTCCATAAAGTATCGCTGATATGTTCAAGATAAATTCCATGCTTAATTGACATCTACTACAATACCTTAAGCCTTCTTTCATGTCTATCACCCCTAAACCAAATTTTAATCATTAACATTTTGTCTCAAATATTAATACTTGTTTCGTGTCATTGATGGGGGATACAACATGGTCCTCATGCACGGGTCACTTCTTATTTACATCAGCACATTATCCATGAGGTTGACTTAGAAGCTCCCTTCAGTGCCTTGGAGCTTGCATACCTCAATGACAAGTTTCCTCACTTTCGGCGACAGGTTTTCATCATTGGCCTTCAACTGGAATATTTTGGTATGGTGTTCAAATTCTTCTCATTCATTCACACCTCATAGATTGCGCATAAGTACCTTGAGGGCCATTATCATTATTGTTGGTTCCACTTGCATCTATTGACAACTTTCATCAATGATCGATAATCAAATGGTGTCTACAATGATTGACTGCATCACGTCTATTCACATGGTTAGATTCATACTATTGAGTGATGAGGTAGAAGACCTCAGATCTAGTTTCATCCATCCTGGTTGCGATTTCAGGATTCATACATGCAAGCATGGGCCCACAATATGTCATCAGTGGACATCAATTTGATTATTGTACCTGTAAAATGGCTTATATGCTGAGAATGGGTATGCCTACCTCAACAGTGATATCATGATGATATTGTATTGTAATAGACACTTGATGATCTCAAATAGTCTATTCTTGATCTGAACTTTTCACATGGTAAATCACTTCAATCCTTAACCACTACTTATGACTTTGTACTTTAGGGGCAATCTGTTATATGCCATTTTGTCACATTTAACCAAATGAACTTGAATCTGGATCAATCAAAATCCATTCAAACTTTGCAATTATCCCCTACAAAGACAAAAGCATGTCCTTTCTAGGAGTTCCAAGAATTCAACATTCTATTGGCTAAAAACCGTAATTTAGGTCCCCATCACACTTTCTTAGTTCAGACAGTGTGATGACGCAGTTTGCATCAAAAGGAAAAGTGTTGGTCAGCACAGGTTGCTTTCACTGCAAGTGCGATGGCTGTTGAAATGAGGAAAAAATTAAGAATAATTCTGAATCTTCCACTTCTAGAGGCTTCTATCATGGAAGTTTCCATTCTCTATTAAGGATGTCCACAAATTCCTACAAATGACATCTTATCACTTATCCCATGAAGCTTATCCCCTTCTAAAGTGGATCTTACCCTAGTTTAATGGATCTACAACCTCCTCATTTCTCATATTAATGCATTGTCTGCTATTAGAACTGGGTTGGATTTTGGAGACTCTTAGTTGTGCCCTCATGCTACCCATTTGCGTCTAGAGGTCCATAATCCACCCATGTACTTGAGGAATGATTGAAGGATTTCTTTTGTGACAAAGGAAGGACAAGATAACTGGGAGAGATCTACAAGGTCAAGGTCTTAAAGGGTTATATTCTTCAACTAATTTCATTAATACAAAAATGCCTTGTTTTCCTATACATTATGTCTCATTTATGCATATGTAGAACAATAAATCCTTGTTTTATTGTTTAGAGATGTTTGTATATGTTATTTGTATGTTTTGGTTCTCTTACTTATTTTAGGCATTTTGCAGGTTCCACTTATAGCATTTGGATTTGGAGCTAAAGCTTGCAAGTGGGGAGAAGACAAGAGTCTATATTAGTTTCCAGGTAAGTCTTTCTTCCATATTACAAATTTCTTTAAGGAAAGCAATTTTTTTTCCTTGGTTGTTTCTAAATCAGGCCACTAGGTCTAGGGAGTTTTCTTCTGTCCACAGAAGGAAATCATCCATAAAACACCTGGTAATAATCCATAGACTGCTGAGCTTGAACCTAAGCACAAAGTTGAGAGGTTGAAGTGACATGGCTATCACTTTTACTAGAGATAGAGGAATTCCCCTGCTTACCTCCTCTTCTTCTACAAATAGATCATCCACGTGGCATGGCACACACAAGGAGCTAAAAGAATGAGAAGATGGAAAAGGGAGACAAAATAGGGGTAGGAAAAGATACAAAACAGGTGAAGAAAAATTATAGTATAAGGGTGCAATAGGGTGAGCCAAAGGAAGGGGGCTAAAGAGCAAGGAAAATGAGGTAGGTTAGAGAGGGAAAGGAATTTCATTGCCACTGAGAGGAAGGGAAGGTGTGATTTAACTCCGAGGATAGTGTTCCCCAAGGGGGAGGGTTCTGTAACAACCTTGATGAAGAATCCATGTAAATATAAAAATATAAGACCATGGGTAAGGGACAAGTATTACAAGATGAATGTTGGGCAAATATATCCTAGTGGGTATCACTGGATGTGCTTATGGCTAAAGGAAATTGGCAAAGGCAAAGGCATTAAAAAGGAAAAAAAGGGAATTTTTGGCATATTTATTTATGAAAATAAAAGAAATTATGAGAAAAGCAAGGGGAAAGGACACAAGTTGCATGTGAGGAGGAAATTGAAGGAAAATAATGTAAAATTAAGAAAATAAAGGCCTCATTGATAAAAAGGCTTCTAAGGATCAGTTGGCAAGCTCTTGGCTCAAGCTTTTGCTAAGGTTATGAAGCAAGGAAGGGAAAAGCAAGAAAGGGAAAGATAAAGAAAGGAAGGGAAGGAAAGCAAGGATCAAGTAACGAAAATCAGGATCAAGCAGCTTCAACAGGAATACTTGCAGGTAACATATTGCATGTGGGATTTCCTAGTTGGTTTTACATGCACGGCTTTGCATATTGGTGTATGGTTCTCTTATTGTCTGTGGCATGGTTTTGCCTCGTTATGATAGTGATTTTGAGTGTAGCCTTTCCTTTCCAGATGTCATGGTGTCTTGGGATGTTTATCTCACTTTTGATCTTTAGATTTTCCGGATGGATTTTGGAATCCGAGGCAGAGGTGGCCTCAAGGTTCATTCCCAAAAACCTAAGAATCCCTTCATCGGTTTTGGTGGGATACATGGTAAATCCTAAGGGAGGAGTCTTAGTTTAGGGCCTAGTGATCCAGGTTTGGATTGCAGTAAAGCCTGAGAGGTTGGTCTTGGTTTAGGGCCTAGTGATCCGGGATTGGATTGCGGTGAAGTCTGAGAGAGAAGGAGAGGGAAAATTTTTCAAGGGATAGTGATGGATTCCAGATGGCATTCGAAGTTCAACTTGATTTTGTGATCGGAGCACTGGCTTTGGTGTGATCACGGTTTGGTGAGGGTGGATGTGGTTTAACCTCTAGATTCCTTGGTTGTTTTTGGATTGGTTTATCCATGAAATCCCTGATTCATGCTTGGAATATCGCACATGTGTGACTGACTGAAAGAAATATTTGGTTTAGCCATGTCTACGGTCGAATGGTACGTGGAAGTCCGGAACCTGGTCATATTTGCCTATGATTAATGGAAGCTAAGTTATCTTGCTTTTGTACTTGTTTAATTGTGGATTTAATGACTATTATATCTCTGTTATTTCCATGGTTTTATGCTAGTTATAAGCATGGTTAATTGACTGGATCATGTCATGGTTATTTCATGTATTTACTTTTAATTGTTAAAATGATGGATGAAAGACCTAATTGATGTCATAACAGTTCAAGGGGGAAGGTGGTGATCCTTCTTGTCATGTATCATAAGTTTTTTCAGTCGTTCATGTTCTGTCTTGTATCCTAGACCTATAGATTGCATTGATGCCAAGTGTTTGATAAGATGTCAGTCCCGGTTGGGGATGGTCAGGCCTAGTATGGAAGTTTTTTTTTGGTTTCTTATTATTTTATCATGTGTTTGATGGATTTTGAAAGTTACAACAAGTTTTGGGCAGTGCTCGGAATTATGGGCTAGAAAAGTGCCTTAAATTCCACAGATGCTGGCACAAGTCTATTGGGAAAAGTCCTTGGACGCAGGTATGCAAGCCTGTGAGAGTGTCCAAAGGTCCCTAGATGTTGGCATGCCCATAGCATGAGAGCGTCTAGATGTCAAGAGGTCTAAAAGGTCAGTGGGACCCAGGGCCAGGATGCCTGAGTGGATGGGATGTCTCCTGGAGGTGTTGTTGATAATGTAGAAGGTATGGTTGACTTGTTTTCATTGATTCCGTTTCCTTAAGGTCACCAAGTTGTGAAGTATATTGAAGAAGTAGTTTGGTGCCTATAAATTGTTGAGTTGGTGCTCAATTGAGGGGATTAGAGTCTTTTGTAGGTTTGTGCATGTGAAGTTGCTGAGTTGGTGTTGAGTTAGGGGAATAAAATCTCATGTAGGTTGGTGCTTACAAAAGTTGTAAGTTGGTTCTTAATTTATACAAGGATGTTTAAAAATTATTTACAAAGAAAAAGTATATAAGTTTTTCTTATAAATATTCGTGTTTCATAATTTATGTGCATCAAATGTTTTAAAAGATAAAAAATGTTAAAAGTAATGAAACATTGAATCACCCCCCTCTAAGTATTTCCAAGAATGAGAACCTAACTGCCTTCTTCATATTTTCTCTAGTATTCCCTTGAGAGTGTAAGCTAGAGTATGCTAGAAAATAGGCATTGTTGGATATAGTGTTGCCATTGATAACAACCAGTGTCATTGATGTCAAAAGGGAAGTCTAAGAAAGCAACAATGCCATTGACAAGTTAAATGAAGAAGCATGATAGTCTGATGTCTTTTCAAGATTTGATGTTGAGGGGTATTCTAAGGAAGTAACAATGTCATTGATGAGTCAATCCAATGTCTTATCAAGATCACATCAAATGTGTTAAAGTAGCTCGAAGTTCATTTAGTTTTGTTTGAAATTATGATGTTCAAATGAGTCTCTAGATGGTATGGTTGGATATTCCTCTCTGCGACCTTTCCAATGATATATCACACTTGGTAAACACCACCCTCCCATATGAGAAGATATGTCAGTTTGAAGTTGGCATCTCCAATGAGGACAAAAACACCAAATTTGTTATGAAAATAACCAATTTTTTTAAATGTCGAGCATCTTCAAAGTGGATCTATGATATTTTGGTGTAATCTATGGTAGATAGTTCATGGACTTGCACACAGTTTAACAAGTTAAATATTTCACATCTTGTGGCAGATCCAAAGGCAATGAACGAATGGAAGAAGATTTATGATAAATAGAGCACGAATTTGTGCATTAGTTAGCAATAGGCACGCCCCCACATAGAAATGACATGTTAGCTTGATGATGACGTTAGCAATCAAATGTGGCCCAATTATAGCATGACACATAATCATGATGGCATTAGTAGGGTAACATGGCAGTACATATGACTGCAACATGGTGGGTACAAATGGAAACTTGGGTGACCAATTAGCACATTTTTAGGTGATACATGGCACCATTCACTAGGAGCCATATGGAACCACTCAATGGGAACCACATTACATAATGACATCATTGTTACATCACCACATGGTTAATGATAACTCTGATTTTCAAGACTCTATACAACACCTAGTGTAGGTCCATCTTAACACCAGATTCATCATGTGATGAAAGTGATCAAATCCTTCAACATGTAAACCTTTTTAGAGTGCAAAAAATGAGGAAAGTATTGCACCCCAAGGGGTTTGATCTTTCTCAGTGCATGATATATCTAGAGTTAAGATGAATTTAATTTAAGGTCCATATTGAAATATTTTTCTATTTTTAATATCTTTTTAAATTCCATGTTAGGCATAGAAGGAATTATATATCTCCCTCATATTGAGCAACATAATATGGAAATGTTTTAAACATCTCTCTCTCCTCTCTCTCTCTCTCTCCTCTCTCTCTCTCTCTCTCTATATATATATATATATATATATATATAATATATATATATATATAATATATATATAGATAATATATATATTTCAATTGAGTTTAGCTTGGGTGGTTGTGTGGAATAGTTGTTATCCTCCCCCCACAAGTTCAGGTTTCGTAATTGACATTTTCATACTCTAGAATATAATATTTTTTATGTGCTCTTAAGTGAGGCTATACTGAGGGTTGACCTAGTGCCAAAAACCTCTCTCTTTCCTTTGAGCTAAGAGGGAGGCAAACTTTCTTCCTTGAGCGATACCCAATTCCCAAAAAAAAAATCTTTGGCAAAACACACGCACACACATAAGCCCTAAGGGTTAGCTTAGTTGGTTGAGTCATCATTGTGTTGTTGGCCACAACCCCCCCATAATTTTTTCATAATAATCATGGGGACCCTTCATTTTTTCTTTTGAAAACTCGCTTCTTTCTTGGCATGATAGTGTCTGACGATTCCTTTCATGGATTGCTTGGATTTTGACCTTTATGCACACCCTTTGATTGATAGTACTTAGCATTGGATGATTGGTGTCCCTTTGCCAACTTTCATTACTCATAATGATGCTAGTCATGAGAAGGCAATGTGGCACCTTTGGTTGCCACAACATTTGGCATTATGCACATAACTACGTAGGTTGTCTTGCCATTCCACAACGCTTTCACATTCACAACTATGGTTGCCTAAATTAGACAATATGGCACTTTCAATTCACGTCACCGCACATCATGGCTCAAAATTTTTTTGTGGTTGATTATTGCTTAGTTATTTTCTATCACTTATGTTTGATACCTGCATTGCAAAAAAATAAAAAATTATGACAAACATTGCACATAAAATTTATCTTCTTTTTTTTTATAAGTAAGAGATGAACCTTCTATTAATCTAGCCAAGATTACATAATTTACAAAAAAACACACCCGCTCTGAGAAAGTGTCCCAGACCGCAGGGCCGACAGAAAACCAATGGCAGTCTAAAGAACCTTCGACTCCAAGGACCAAGGCCCACAAAAATCCCACAAGCATCCCACCAAGGGTCCACAAAGGGACCAACAACTGACCAATCTACCACCTACAAACGGACCCGACAACAGCTATAGGTAGAGTTCACTAAACAATTTTGGGTTCGGAACTCTTTAGCAACAAGCACGAACCAATCCCCTCCGTTGATTACTCAACATTGATCCAATGACCATCGTGGATATCAGGCGGACGAGAAGCGTGAGGTTTAATTTGTTCGATGAGGGCAGTTTTCTCTCACCTCACACCGCAACATGTCACACGATGAGTGGAAACGGAGGCTCAATACGAAAAACCACAAACCATTCTTAACCTGTCCAATATACCATTTGTGGTTTTGTTTCTGAAGTTTCATGGAAAAACCAGAGTGCTCTGTCGCCAAGCATTGACCGTACGACCATTCCTGCTGACATTTCTGTGCCTTCCGCCTGGATTCTTCATCGAAAACCCGCTGTGTCCAGTGCAAATAGGTAACCAAATCAGTGATGCTTCCTGAATTTTTACCTTCATCATGCAACCGAGAGTGATCAAAGTTTTGGAGAGCAGCCAAAACCAAAAGTGTAGATGGTTTAGGTGACCCCATCCTCCCGTCTGTCTCCTGAATCCCGTCGATCAGTGTTATTCGTCCATAGTTCCATATCTTTGGTTTCTAGATAGAAACAATCCTCTCGCGGTTTTCTGGTAGGTAACGACTCCCAAGCATGTCGAGAGTCCTTGTTCCTATTAGTCACTCCTTCGTTAGCCAATCGATCCGCCAACATGTTTGCTTTCCTTTTCACATGAACAAATCTGATCGTTTTAAGGGTTTGCATGTGATAGTGGATACAATAGAAAACCTGCAGAAGCTTCTAGTGCTTCGACACTCTATCTGGCGAAGTTCCATTGTGTATTTTCTTGGCTGCTCTAATGATCAATTTTGAATCTGCTTCAATGATAGCATTCTATAATTTTGCCTCCACCAGGATCTCCAAGCATTGCTCTAATGCCAGAAGTTCAGCCATGTTGTTGGTATCCTTCCCAAGTGGCCATGGAAGATGTAAGTTATTTGCTCCTGATGATCTCTAATGGCACCCCCAAAGCTAGCTAACCCTGGATTGCCCTTAGAAGCTCCATCAATGTTTACCTTGAAGAATCCTTGTGGAGGGGGCTTCCAACTACTGGCCCCTGTATTTATTGTTCTCACTCCCTTTATTATTCGTTGAGGACTGATGGAATGGAGTCCAAAATTAAGTATAATATTCTCCTCTTGAGGCAGAGGAGAATCCTTAGGAAATGAACTCAATAGGATTTTTATTGTGTCTTTAAGCTGTTTTAGAATTTGATTGATTATATGCTGGAGCTCGCTAGCTTTACCTTTGAAGATCTGCCTGTTGCACTCTTTCTAAACATTCCAAATGACAAAGCCTGGTACCAGCATCCAAGCTTTGTTAATGATTTCATTCCCTGAGAAGTTCTTCCTCTAGTTTTTCAAAGTTTTGGATATACTGAGACTGCCCCTGTCAGTTTGTCTGAAGATGGAGGCCACCCAGTTCCACACTTTAGCAGAGAAAGGGCAGAGGTTGAGAAGGTGTTCAATCGTTTCCTCATGTGAGCCACAAAGGTGAAATTTGGAAGGGCCAATGAAGCCTTTCTTTAGGAGGTTTTCCCAAGTTAGGATCTTTATTTGATGCACAAGCCAGATGAATAACTTTATTTTCATCTAGTGAGGAGTTTGTAAAAGCTCCTTCCAGACTTGATCAATATTTACAAAGTTAAATCCAGTGACTGCCTGTTTTGCCTCTTTGAGGTTAAACTTACCTTCACTATTCTTCCCCCATCTTAATTGGTCGGGTGAGGAGGAAACTAGAATATGTCTATGCTCTAATTCCTAGTTAAGAGAGACTGCCTTGGCCTTTAGAGGACTCTCATTACTCTAACTTCGATCCTTCCATTTCCTCCATTTTCCATTAATCCTTTCCTGGTCCCAGAAATCGTTTACCAATGCCAAAACTTTGCTATCTGTCTCTCTCTTAAGGGCTGCCAGGTCATGCCTATTCAGAATGGGTTCCTGTTGCCAGATGTCCTCCCAGAAACAAGCACGGTCCCCTGCTCGGATTTCCCAAAAATAGTGTTGCTGAACAATGCTTTTGTTTTCCCAATCAAGGTTCCAAATGTGTGAGCCCTTGATTTGTCTTGACATTCTGATATGATCCTTCTCTTGCTAGTGCTTGGTGTACTTCTGTTTCCAAATCTTGGCCCAGGGGGCATTCGGCTCCTTGATCCATCGCCACCAAAGCTTAGCTCCCGAAACTTTGTTGAGAGTCTTTGGATCATGCAACCCCAAGCCGCCATGGCTCTTAGGCTTGCAGATCTTGTCCCAGGCAACTAAAGCCCACTTATTTTTCTCTCCCCCTCTACCCCACAGAAAGTCCCTTTGAATGCTCCTTATCTGCTGCTTAATACCTTGAGGAGCAAGGAAGCTGCAAACATGAAAACGGGAATGGCCTGCAAGACCACCTGTGTGAGCACAAGTCACCCTGCTAAGTTTAAAGATCTGCTTGTCCATTTTCTGATCTTGTCTTGAAGCTTATTTAGAATTAGTTCCCATATGTTCTTGCTTAGAGCTTTATCAATAAGAGGAATGCCAAGATATTTGGAGGGCAATTGTTCCCTTTGAAAACCAAGAATCCTGGTAATGTTTCTCTGTATGGAAATATTAGTGTTAAAGAAAAAAACTTTGGACTTGTTTAGGCTTGCCTCTGTACCTACTGCCATAGCAAAGCCCTTTAGGATATTTTTGAATGCTATTTCTTCCTTAACTGTGGGTATGCCCTGCAACATAGTATCATCCACAAATTGTTGATGAGTGTTAACCTCTCCATCCGGGGTGAGCTTGATACCCTAAAATTGTCCTTCAGCATTTGCATTTTGATTGCCCTACCTAGCGCTTCCGTCATGAGGACGAAGAGGAAAGGTGAGAGTGGATCACCTTGTTTGAGCCCTCTAGAAGGTGTGAAGGTACTTGAAGGAGCTCCATTAAGCAAAATGGAAAAATTGGTTGTGGTAACTAGTGCCATAACCCATCTTATACAGTTTTGGTCAAAGCCATATGCTTTTAGAGTAGCTCTGATATAAGACCAGCTGAGTTTGTCATAGGCTTTTGCGAGGTCCAATTGAATGATCATACCTACTTGCTTGTTTCATTTGATAGAGTGTACCACCTCATGTGCTTGGATGATGTTGTTGAGAATTTGTCTTCCTTCCACATAGCCTATTTGCTCTTTTGAGACGAGGGAAGGTAGCAGGGGCTTGAGTCTATTCGCTATCACTTTGGAGATGATTTTATACACCACATTACATAAGGATATGGGTCTAAATCCATCCGGAGTCATAGCATTTTCCTTTTTGGGGATTAAAGCTATGAAGGAAGCATTCAGTGCTTTCAGAATCTTTTTGGATTTTCTTGAGTCTTCCACAACCTCGAGGATGTCCTGTTTGACTATTTCCCAGTAGGCTTTGAAGAAGTCTACATTGAATCCATCCGGGTCTAGTGCTTTACCACTTTGCATTTCCTTGATCACCTCACTGACCTCCTCTTCCGAGACTGGCCTGTTGAGATTGTGGTTGTCCTCTCTGTTGACCAACTTGGAAATATACTGGGTGAACTGGTCAATGAACCTAGATCTATCTTCCATTGGCTCCTTTGCAATGTTGAAGAAGTGTTGAACTAGATGCGATTCCATGTCCTTATGAGAGACAAGGTCAATACCCTGAGAATCCTTAATCTTTGTGATTCTATTATGTGCCATGTGGGCCATAGTGGATTTGTGGAAGAACTTAGTATTTCTTTCTCCCTCTCTGATCCATTGAATCCTAGATTTCTATCTCCAGAAAATTTCCTCTTGTAAGCATCGATCCTCCCATTCTTCCTGCAAGAAGTTAGTTAGTTTTTGCTTCTCTTCATTGAATCCCTCTGTGATATTGATTTGATTGATTTCGTGGAGTTTCTGCTCAGTTTCTATTTTGGATTTGAGGATGTCGCCACTTTCCTTTTTGTTCCAAGCTTTAAGTTTTGATTTAATATGTTTCAGTCTCTGCTGGAGCATGTTAATTTTAGTACCCTGAATATCCAGATCCTCTTTCCACCATTTGTCAATGTTACTGGTGAATTTGGGATGTGAGAGCCAGACATTTTCGTCTGAAGGGCCTGTTTCTTGAAGTGCCCATAAAGGAAGCCTCTAGTTGAACTGGCCAATGAGCCGAGCCTCCAAAGGGCAGAAGGGTAGATGTGATGGCTGGTCCTGTGAGGAGGAGATGCTTAGAAACAATAAATCTATCCAGTTTTCAAGCCAGTTGAGAAGCCCCTCCTCTTTTGTTGTTCCAAGTGAAGGTTCCATTTATTGTCTCAGTATCCACTAGTCCCATGTTCATGATGAAATCTTGGAAGGCTTCAGAGACTTTACCTAGCTGCCTAGTGCCTCCCTTTTTTTTTTTGAAAGAGATCTTATCATATTGAAATCACCTGCAATTATCCAAGGCATATTGGGATGTCGTGCTCTTAGACCTTCCAAGGAGGTAAGAAGCTTGAGTTTGTCTGCTTGCTTTTGAGGTCCATAAACATTTGTTATCATGTATATCTCCTTATCACCTATAGGACTACACACCAAAGATAAATAGTTCCTGGATGCTTCAACATCCAGGATACGAAATTTCTGTGGATCCCACAGCGTAAGAATCCCACCTACCGAGTTAATTGCCTTAACCTCTAAATGCTCATACTTGATTAACCATTTATTATGAATTTCTCTTATTTTATCCATTGAACATTTGGCCTCTTGAATAAAGACCATATCTGGTTTTTCTTCTTTTATTCTGTAACTTAGATTCCTTTGTTTCCTTCTACTGCCTATTCCTCTAATATTCCAGGTTGTGAGCTTCATTAAGAAAGGTTAGTAAAGGAATAGCTGGTAAGATCTTTCATCTTACCTGAGTTAATCAATAGTTTTCCACATTCATTTAACAGTTCATTCTGTCTTTTCCTTCTTGAGTTCTTTGGAGATTGTGCCTGTGAGTTCTCCATCATTTTGACCCCACTTTGCTCCTGGTTCTTGTAGTTTCTTTTGACACCAGTTCCCTTCAATTGTGCCCTCCATAGAAAGAGTTGTTGAACTCGATCACAATCTTCTTTTGGCAAGGAGTCCACTCCTTTGTTCTTTCCTTGTTCCAAAAATAGTTATAGATCTAGATTTTCCCTATCTAGAATCTCTTGTAGTTCATGGTCCTTCATTCCTGCCTCACTTGAAGTCATCTCATGGTCCTTGCTGATGTCCATGAAGCTTTGTAGCTCCTCCTTCTGCTGACTTTTTTCTATGATGTCCTCCATTTCAACTTCCGTATCTTGCTCCTTAAATGTGTTCTCCCTGTCCTGGACTATCTCCACGTTCTCCTCTACTTCCTCTTGGATTTTAAAATTGTTTTGTCATGTGTATCTGTCTTCACTAATATTCTTGTGTGACCGTTTACCCCCTTTCCCTTTGCCTCCAACCTTAGTGAAACCCTCATGATCTTTGTCCAAAGAGGTTTTCCCATTGCCTTCCATATTGTTTGTTGGGAAGTCTTTGAATAGATGGTCGTGTTCATGACATTTGCAGCATCTGAATGGGATGTGCTCATAGTCTACCGTTTGCACCCATTCTTCATCATATACTTGTAAAATTATTGCTTCTGGAAGGGCTCCAGATAGATCCATTTCCACACATATTCGGGCAAAGGAGGTACATTTACCTTTAAGAGTTGCCTCTGATATCTTCAGAAAATGCCCCAGCTTGTTGCCTATGGTTTTCAAAGATTCTGGTTGCTAGTAATCCAGAGGTAAAGAGTATAGTATAATCCAAACCGGTACGGATGTAAATGTTTCATGTTCCGGGACAAAGTTCATCATCCATGGCTGCATGTAAAGTCCTTCCACAACATAGAAGTAAGGCCCCCCTTCAAACACTCTCTCTTTGTCCTCTAGGCTCGTGAACACCACCGTGAAGAAGCCCTTAGAACCCAGATGTAAATGTATTTCTCCCTTTGGCTTCCAATGGCTTCTAATCCAGAATGTGTAATGCCCTCTCTGTTGGCCATAACCCCATGAACTTGCAGATGATCGCATGTTATTTCATATGGTCCCTATGCGCTTGAATTGCTGGATCACTCAATATGACCCGGGGAATGATGCTCGACTTGGGTTTACAGACTCCCGTAGTTTTCGTAGGAGTTGTTTTTCTGTTGTCGCCTCTCTTCTCCTTTTCTTTGCTTGTTTCCTGTTGATGCGCTTCCTAATCCTAGAATTCATTTCTTCCAACTGTCTCCTTGCCTCTTGCTTCTAAAATCTTTTCCAACGGTTTTTTGAAATGCTTTCCTCTTGCTTCCTTGCCTCCTTCTGTGACTGTTGACAGTAGGAGGAAGCGACGCTCCCCCCTGCGTGTCCCAACATGGAACCCTAATGCAAAACCCTAGCGCCAACTTCAAACCTCGCTCAAGTTGTAGAGCTCATGAAACTCCTTTTTCATAACCCAAGTCTAGCCACATAAAATTTAACTTCATTATAAATAACTAATATAAATAATAATGTACATAATTATATTAAAAATATACATATAAAATAAAATTGATTTTTTTAATTATTATTATTTTTTATTTTATGAAATATAATAAATATAATATTCATATAGAACATTAATATATTGTATCTTATAAAATGCAATTTATTTGATAAAATACATTGCATTTGCATATATTTTTAGATTAATGTATATTATATAACAAATAAATATGACATGTGTTTAAATATTACAATTAATACCACATTGTAATTATTATAAAGTTATAAATAATATAATTGTATATTATGTTGGGAAAAAATATAATCATGTATTATTTATTGTAAATAATAAACAAAACAAGAGGGGATGCACGACAGCTAGTCCCTGCCTTAAGTGCAGCGAGTGGGTGGTTGAGGACTGCATGGTTGATAGGTTTAGGAGAGTTAGGCTGATAGTGAGTGAGGCGAGAGGTTTAGCATTTGGAAGCTGTGCTAGTAGTTGTCCCTTACCCTCTAAGGGCAGGCACGATTGACGACCCCCCTATAGAACCAAGCAAGAAGAAGACAAAAAACACAAATTCTACAATTTGAGATATTACATCTGACTTGATTCCCCCAAAGAAACGGGAACCACCAACATACTGAGAATAAGAACTCCCAGAGCAAATGAATGAACACACACAACCCTTGGGCTTATCAGATCACATCGTGTCAAGTAAAAGTCAAGGAGCAAGGTCAAGAGATTAAGGTAAGGAAAGTTCAAAGTCTCACCCTGCAGCCCCCCGCTGGCCAGCTAGGCTAGCTAGCTAGCCAAGATTTCATTTATCCATCAACTTGGCTACTTGGTTTCTTGATCCACACAAATATAGAAAACTCCTCTCATATGATCAACAGTGCGTAGTATCATTGGCGATTTATCAAAACATCGCGACAAGATACCATCCAATGAACTGGGTAATCAATAAGTGGCCTTCATAGGTGCCCTTTATCTATGTCTTATAGAACGCGAGCATTTGACATTTTCAACAGAACTTGACTGAGAAGAACTTCGTGCAGGGTCCTACAACTGCACATCCTTAACACCAACTCCATAGTTTTCAGAACGAAGAATAGTGGTATTGCTTGATGCTTTTGAACCATTGAATTTCTGGCCCTCATCAACAAGTCTCTTTAAGAGGGCCATAATTGTTGGTTTAAACTTAGCCAACAATGACAATATTCTAGAAAGCTGAATGAAGTACACACGCCAAACATTATAAATGTAAATGCATAGAGAGACCAAGGCTAATAGTGTCAAAACACTATCACGATTATTAAATAGAAATGAGAAAGTTTTATAGAAGCAAATATGTCCCAAATTATAATGTTACTTACAAATCCATGCCAAAACTCCCTAGGGATGTCCAATTGCACAAAAAGAGCTTTTCCCAATAGGTAAAGAACAAAAATCACACAAATATAGATTGGATTCCTGTTAGTAATAAATTCCAACGATGATTCTAGGCTAGTTGGCATACTTCAGTACATATAAGAAAGGAAGCATATACATTATCTCACAAAAGAATGCATATAACATACCTCAAAAGTGCCATAAACTCAGTGAAACCCAGAACACAATTACCCAAGGTGGCGGTATCCATGACTCGCTTCGTCTATTTGCTTCGTGGAAACATACAATACGATTAAACCTTGTAATCGTTTCTTCAACAATTATCAAATCCAAAATCCACAAAAGAAGAAAAGCACTAATCATCATAGAAGGCACACTTCTATTCCATGCTCTCACCGATTTTCACACATTACATGAATTTACAAATAAAAAACTAACAAAAACTGATCGAGAAAAGCACTAAGTTCGATGAAACACGAGAATAGTGTTATCCATATATATTATAAACAAAAAGAAGCAATTTGAAGCCTGACACTACTCAGTTGTTCCTGAAAAATACCCTTTAGGTCAGTTGCTGAGTCACCACATGGAAAGATATCGGTCATTTGTGCTGCTAAGAACTCAAGGAAACATGGGTTTTTGGCCCCACCACGAGAGACAAGCCAAGCGCCACGGAGACGTACTTGAACATAACAAGAGACGTGGTTGAACATAATGCATCATATCATAATGCATGATCAAAACGTGGATGAAGAGCAGGACAACGGTGACAGGTACCATTCTATGTTAATCTTGCATGTTGGATAGTTGAACGAAAAAGCTTATAAGCTTGGTTAGTACTTGCAGTATCAACAAACATGCGCTGAGGCTCTCTCGACTATCATGAAAGCCTGGAATGGGTGTAGAAAGTAGTTAAGGGAATGGGTGATTCGAGAGTGCATACTTTGGTGAGCATAATAGAAGATCTCCCTATTTGCATAATAGATGAGTTGTTGGGGAGCCATAGTGCCGGTTTTGCTGCTGGTTGTGTGGAAATGCCAGTCATGTGGAATGTTGTTGTTTTATATATATTGAATGAAGGAAGCTCGAAGCGTAGCGTAGCTAGTTCTTTTAGCTTGAAGCGGATGAGCGGAACGAAGCTGCACTAATCAACAATCGAATTCCAACTCTTCTCTATTGTTGGATCGTCGTCTCACTGACAAATGATGGTATCTCACTATCTCTGGTTTAATTATTTACATCTCAATGCATGTGGCCTTTGCTATTATGTGCTTACACATCGTCCAATGTAGCGTAGGTTAATTTGGTAAAGTCTTCGAATATTAAATGCGAGGAGCCGCATTGCTTTGCGCTGTTGGCGGAGGTTTCATTAATGGAGATGTATTTTAGATATTTTACAGAAAGATCAGTATGCATTGAATAACACTGAAACACACTGACATAAAATATTCAGAGGCCATTGCACTATGCAGAACTCTGCCACGGATTGTGGACAAGCCACAACAGTAGCCATGGACAACGATGAGAGAAGATTATGGTCTTGTGTGAAGAAACAACCAGACTTGAGGCATATCAGTATAAGAAAAGACAACTTAAATGAAGAAGAAGGACCCATGTCTCCACAAGGAGCTATATTTCGCCATTTTTACATGGATAGTTACATTTTAGTGACCATAGGTTTGGAAAAACTAGTTCATGTGCCTTCTATGAAGGCGACTCTGCAATTTACTCTAATTAAACACAAACACTTCTGCAACGCTGTGGTCAGTGTGTTTTAAGTTCGTTAATTTTTTCTATGTTCATAAAAAATATACATGTTTTGTTTATTATATTCCTTGTATTACATTGTTTGCTATGATAAATACACATATTCCTCGTATTACATTAAATTTAGATATGAAAAATATGAAAACTATACATATTCAGTGCATTACATTCAAATTAGACATGAGAAATATACATATCACTGGCCAGAATTGAACATAAAGAGATTTCAATCCTACTACCCAACAACCCAAAATTAACCCCAATATAGCTAGGAAACTAGAACAATATTACATTTTTTTTCACGAGGGATTGATTAGAGAAGATATTGGCTACTGAGCATATGATTTGCTTGAAATTTTTGCAAAAAAAATGTAAAAAAGGGAATCAGAAATGGGTGTACATCTCTCTCATGAGCACCAGGAAATTTTCCCAGTGTGAGTCCATGCTCACCATACCCGTTATTAATAGATCCAGAGCGCCAGTTTCATCCTCGTCGCTCTTGGATGGCCACCTGGTCTTGCAGGAAGGTAGGCAGGCCAAGCAGACAAGGTCGTTAAGCAAGTCTGAACTTTTTGATGCACTCTTCTTATTCGTATTCCTATTATAGTTCTGCGCACAGGTCTACAACAACATGCAATATACACCAGCTGGCAACAACATGCAGTATGCAGCATGCACCACCTAGCAATTACAAGTTTCTTACAAAACGAAAACATTTACTCCAACTAGTTGTGGTTTGTAAATTAGCATTTATTTCTTTCGATTAATGCTAACATAGTTTCAACAGTTTCAAAATGTTATCCAAATGCATAACTATAATATATAGTTTTTCCTCTCAACCTCGGGAAGAGGCCAAATAAGATGGCGAAATATAAAACTTTGCTTATTCATGACACTTTGTGACAACAAGCAGCTGAATTAATGTATAATGACACCCTTTCGATTACTGTAGTCCCATGCTATTGCCAGATGGCAAGGACTAATAAAACGTTGCATGAACTAACATATGTAAATAATAAAGCATTGTAATTAATAAAATATGCATAGGCTTTTAACACATATATCTACAATATTTGTTTAACAAATACAAGAGCTAGCCTTACCATCACAATATCATTATATTTTCCCATTATGTATTAAAAAGCTCACCACCAACACTTCATCAGCACTCGATGCACTATAATACCCATGACATTGAAGTTATGATGTGGAATTCTTTTTTACTTTTTATTAATTTTTATTAATTTTATATCTCTCTTCATTTAATTCTTTTTTTTTTCACATATATACATATATAGATTATTATATTCTCTTCATTATTTATTGTTTATTATTTATTTACTTATATTTTAATATTTTATTATTATTAGGGGACATTACATACTCTCTCTCCTTAAGGAACTTCGTCTCGAAGTTAAGTTTAATAATTTAACATTTTATTTATTTAGTTATTTATTACTTCACATTTGCCCTACACCCTCTGTTGAACTAGTATAACTAGTGGGCATCGAAATTTTCCACAACACTTGGGGAAATCCCAAGGAATCTCTGTCATTTTTCCCACTTTTGGAACTAGGCATAAGTCTCATCGGTCTATACCATAGCCTATGACTGGCCCCAAGGCTTAGACATCATCTGCCCCAAGGCGGGCATCCAGTCCCATTACTCAATGACTCCAGGCATCTTGCAAGGCTAACCCACTCCCTCCACACTCACTGAGGTGCACAACCCCAGGCATCGAAGTCTTTACACCCCCATCAGACTTCGGCATCCAAATCTAATATCAGGCACTTGACCTCCTCAAGATGGTCCCATAACCCCTCAAGAGATATCCATCAAGAGATATACAAGACAAATGAACCACTGGCATATGTAGTATTGATTGACTTTGTCCCCAACCCATATCTCGTAGGTATGGGCTCCCATGAGATCATCAAATAAACCGGCCCTCTCGACCCATTTGTGGAGTTCTTGTCAATTACCACATCTCAATATGCAACAAATGCATTAGTTATAATATAACATCATAGAAAATAACCCATATGCCACTTCATGCATACCATATTCATCATGAGTATAGAACATCATTGTCACAACATTCTGAATAGTAAAAACTACATACTCATGCATGTAATAAAATTTGCATTCAATAATTACATGCTTCACATCATGAAATACCATCATAAGTTATAACATCAACATATTTGGATCAAAGATATATCATGACATCGCATAATAAATGAACCACATGCCAATATACATCATATCATAACATCATGTTCCATGTGCATATCATATCCATTACATCATGAAACATAATTAATACGAGAATCATCTTAGTACTTATCAAGTATAGAACAATAATACACTACAAGCATTCTTATCACTGTTCATCAAAAAAATCAATTTCATTTGTTTGTATAAAAAATGAATACCAACTATAAAATAATATTATTCTACATCCCTTTAGGCTCTAGGCTATCTCACCAATACTATTAATGTCATGTTTTCATCAAGATAACAATTACTTTTCAATAATCATTTCCACTTCTGTCAACTAGGAAGTTGACCATTTACACTGTAGGTATACTGATTTAAGTACATTGTTATATTTCAAATGGGCCTCATTATCTTGAAACTTAATCTATGTAATCTGCCTTCCCCAAGGAAATTTTAGGGGAATTCATTGTTAAGATATACCGATTGTACAATCATTCTTTAAATCATAAATACCAAATTAAAATTCCATGATCACTATACATATTTTGCTTATCTAGATGGAACAAATACACTAGGTCATCATTATTTAAGTCTTATGTCATGCTTAATCCACCTTCATGAGGGCTTGTTGTTCCTTGGTGATTTATACATCACATGCATAATTATCATTGTGCATCCTCAAAAGATCTACTTATCTGATCGAGTTCCCATCTCAATACCACTTGACCTCTCTTCATCTTCAATATTTTCTCATTATTCTATATATTTTATTCCTTTTTCCAATAGTTAAACAATCGTCATTACAAGTGTTCACAAATTCCAACCTTAACGCTCTTAAATTATGCAGTCATCACTTTTAACCTTACCAATTATTTTGTTCAATTCACTCATCAACTTTCTTAAGAGAACCTTCCACTTGAGATAGACCCCATAATTTAGCCCTAGACATTATTACATTTTCTTAGTTCCCTTCACTCTTTAATGTTATACACCTTAAGAATGGTATGAACTTTAATTAGCTACTTTAAAATTCATATTGTTGTTATTCACATTAGCACCATTCTTGATTATCACTAATGTTGGACTTACCATGAAAATAGTGTAGGTTTTAACCCCGTACAGAAATTACCTGCATACGAATTCTAAATCACAGGAAAAATAAAAATGCGAGAGCATAACACATAAAACACATATACATAGAGATTTCCCACTGGATCTCAAGACCGAGACTACCAGCTTGATTTTTCATTATGTTCCTTTCAATGTTACAATACATATTTATACATGCCGAAGCATCAATTACCATGGACCGAAAACCATCGCGTCCAAAACAGTGGACCGAAAACCATAGGTAGGTTCGCCCAACCTAATATAGGGTCCAAAAAAAAATTTCTCGGGGCGCTGCCCCGACCCCCGTAGAGTGGGGCTACCCGCCCCTCCTGTGACCTCCCCGCTGCGCAATCAGCACAACGAAGGGGGGGCTCCGCCCCCCCTCTAACCCCCCGGTTGACTACGTAGGTTAGTCGTGGAAAGAATATAACACAACCCAACATAGGTTAGTTCAAAGAAGTAGATGTATCAAAAGGATGAAGAGACAAGTTTTTCCTTTTCTTATCTCTCATTTTGACAAATGTAGCAGAGAATCCAATTAGTAGCTTCAAAAGGATGTGTACCTAAATTTTTTTTTGGCTGATATTTTTAATATTTCTCCTCTTTTTCTTTCTTAGCCATTATAATTATTGGAATCTCGCCTTTGACTCCCTTCCATTTTGTACTAGGATGAGACAAGATATTAGCCTCTCTTTTAAACTTCTTTTATTTTTCTAACTATTCAAAATAGTCCAATTCATCTCCGTCTTCTAAGATAATAGCCTTTTGGATTAAGCTAAAGGAAGACTTGTTATCTAAAGATTTTATCCAGTTATTTGCAGGTCCATGAATTTTTTCATCATAAGTTATAGGTTGATATTGCTTAGAACCTACCAATTCATTGATATCTTCAAGAACATCTTCAATTTTGTCAATCCTAGAAAGAGTCACATGTAGCAAGGAAAATTGACTTTTCAATTCATTTGATAAGCTTTTTTGTTGATTGAAATATTGATAAATCTCAGACATAATATTTTATTTATAATATAACTTTGGATAGATCATTTAAATTTATGATGAAAACATACTATATAATAATTTATATAAATCAATTGTCTCAATTAAGTTGAAATAGGCTCCTAATTAAGTGTTCTATAGGATGAAAATTCCATATCAACCATGACATTATTTTCCTAGAATGTTAATTTGGTAGTACTAAGACTTAAGTTTCTTTGTTATATACCTAGGGGGGGTAATATGGGGTACCGAGGGAGGTACCCAAGGTAATAATGTAATAATGGGATGGGCCATAGTAATAAATAAGGTGGTTAACCCATGTCATGTAAGGGACCACAAGTAGTTAATAATAATGTAAGGGCCCCATGGTATTAGTT
>APFE030980096.1:154531-167628 GCA_000404065.3 Pinus taeda
AAAGGTCAAAAGGCACGAGTTTCATCTTAAAAAAGTTACTTGTGGTCACTTCTAGAGCCTTCTAGAAGAGTGTTTGACGTGTATTGAGCGCTCCAGATGGTTCATGCATCCCTATGATAGAGGAACTTATCCCATCAAGAGAGGAGCTACCCCATCCAAAAGAGGGAGTATCCCATTGATGTTGGAACTGAATAACTTCCTCTAGAACAATATAAATACAGGCATTGGGCCAAAGGAGGGGAGGTTGAAAGCTGAACATCCCAAAGGGTAGATGCTGCTGGAATTAGGACTTCCTTGTAAGCTTGTGAGGAGAGATTACCATCCTTTCTTGTTTCATTTGGAAGTGGGTGAGCTTATCAAAGTAAAGGAAAACTCTTGCTGGACCCTGGGAGGAACTGCACAACACCAAGGCTCAGGTTGTAATGGTTTCTTTTGTTTCCTTAATACAAATAAGTCCATTCTTCTCAACAATTTGTTATTAATGAGTTGTTTCATATACTCCTTGGTCTGTATGTTGAATATGTTTTATTTTATGAGATATTCAGGTGCTATTTAATCGTTTGATTTTTAGTGAATGCAGGTTTCGAAGTGAAGGAGGAGCTCATCCGGATCGACGAGGCTGGACTACTACAACAGCGTTGGACTACAGGTAGGATCTAAACACTTGATTTCTCGTGTGATAAATGCATGTTTAGAGAAGGATTGCTCTTAATTGTCTTGTTTGTCACTAGAAAGTCTTAGGCTTCTAGGGAGGTTGGTTTTGTCCGCAAGATTAACTCTTTCCGCATGACAGAGGCTCCCAGATTTTATCCCTCCATGGAAAGGGAAATCAAAGATAACCAAGGACCTGAATTTGGGAAAATTCATGGTATCTACACCATTGTTACCGAAAGAATTAGTTTTTGAAGGTGTGCTCTTAGTGCATATCCCAGTGTTAAAATTGGAGGATTGGGATCTCTTCAACCATGATTAATTCCCTCAATTGGCCACCAATAAATATGTGACAAGATTTATTATGAAGAAACTGGGGTCAAAAGGCTGGAACCGATGAAATCCGTAAAAGGCATAGAGCAGGCTAGATTGTTGCATATGCTGTGTGTGCCACACTTCCAATGGTAAATTATCAATACTATCTGTGTGCACTAGTTGCTTACACTGGTGCATGATGGGTGTTTGTGGTTAGGCAAACCCATCCCCATACTAGATATGTTGATCCATTGAATTATGAAGTTTCCCTATAAAGGGGTGAACCCCGTTAAGGAGTTTGGAGGTAAGAGCAAAGAGAAGGAAATTACAGAAAAAATGAAAACTGAGTTTGGGATTGTCAAGAAGTCGCGTGGATGTTCCATCCACTCAATTACCAACCAATCGGTGTAGTTTTCCGCTCATATTTTGGCTGGGAAAATCATGAGAAAATGTCACGCGGATGAGGTTTTGGTGCCTATAATTTCACTGGATACGTAGTGCGCAAAGGGGATATAGTACAACTGGGCGGAGTATACTTGCAAAGAATTCCTAGTAAACTACCGCAAAGCACAAGAGGATAGCAAGGAATTTTACTATGCCTAGCTTGTGTTGCTAATTGTACTATTCACATGGTGACTACAGGAGGATATTGAGTTCCCTCCACAAGAAGAAGATTTACCAAAGGCAGCGAAGTTCGCTTTGTTGTGGGCGACGAAGGATTCAAAGAGGATCATGGAGTCCAAATTTTTCTAGATATTGGTCGAGATGGACCTCCGCATAGTGATAAGTCAATGGCCAAGGTTGTCTCCAACCTTGTTCGAGAAGTTGAGGGCCTTCACATAATTTAAGGCTAATTTTCACAATGTATCCATCTGCACAAGACAAGACCCTAAGAATCTCTGGCACAAGTTGCCATACTTAGTTACGGAGGCTGATGTCCAGGAAATCATGGGACTATGGATAGTAGAGTGGCAGGAGTCCACAGACCTTGGCACAAGAACCATTAAAGGAGGAGAGATCTCCTCTATGCAGACAACAACTGAGCAGAAGAATAAAGAAGCAGAGCAAGTAGCAGTGCATGAGAAGACTGCTCAAAAGAAGAAAGACGTTGCTGCTAAGGTAGCTATTGAAAAAGAGCATGATAAGAAAGAGCACATCGACAAAATAGACACAGTGGAACTTGAAGCATATTCTTCCCATCATACTGAAGAGTAGGAGCAGTCCGAGTAGGAAGGAGGTGGTGGTGACATGTAGAGAATTCCCTTCAGGCTGTCGAAGTGGCAAAAGGAGACAACTACCTATTGGGTCTAAAATGCATATGCAAATTAGAGCTTAATTTAATGTCAACCCGGGAAGGTAAAATTAGAAGTGCTTATCTAAAATATATAGATCTAGAAAGATTCCTAATTTGTCCAAGATCTTAAAGTCCCCTTACAAGAACATATTCATTAAGATCTCTTTCAATAACTAATCAAACTTATATCTAAAAATTGTTTGAGATCTATGATTCTCTTACAAGAACATATTCTACAAGATATCTTCCAACATTAGAACATCTAATAAGAAATTAAAAGCTGAAATGAGATAAACCTAGATCTAATAATTGTATGAGATCTTACGGTTCTCTTACAAGAACACTTTCAAATAAGATTCTTCCAATATTGGAACATTTAACAAAACTTGAAAGCTGAAATCAAACAAAAACATAAAATAAATTATACCTAAAATAAGTAAATAAGCATGCAAGTGAGGCCATGGGGGCCCTCCATAACTCCACAAGCACACCACTTCAATGGAGACTCAAGTCTAGAAGAAAAATTGAAGTATGATCCTTTATTCCAAAATCTCCATTACAAACCAACTCTAAGATTACAACTCTAAGCTTCTAATATTACATACTCCAAAATTCTAAGATTACAAAAACTTCCAGATTACAAATGGAGGAGATTGTACTCCTATTTATACAATGGGATGAGTAACAAACTCATAGTGATCATCCACTAATCCCTCTTTAGTTCCATAAATCTCTCAACCATCTAGACACATAACCCCTTTTTGTCCTTGATTTTATCCATGAGGTTTATCTCTTCAAATTCTAGCCCCTTTTTGTCCTTGATTTTCTCCATGAGGTTCATCTCTTGAAATTCTAACACCTTTTTGTCCTTGATTTTCTCCATGAGGTTTATCTCTTCAAATTCGAATTTGATCATTCACGGCCACATAAAGGTGTCTTGGAAGCTTCCTTGGAACCTACACATGTCACAAAAACAATCCACTTTCCATATGTGAAGTAAAATATATTATTTTCTAATATTTAATCAATAATTTCTCTTAAAAATGCTTAAAAATAAATAATATTTGGAATATATAAATGAGACCCATTAATGGTGAACAATAGGGAAAATGAAGTGACATGGTGGTGAATAATGAGTGATATAATGGAAGCATAGGTGAAAAATGTATGGTAATGAGTGATATTTGTATGACATTTTGAAGTCCAAACACTGCCAAACCAAGAAAAAAGCACAAATTAGACAAGCAAGCACGCATTGAGCCAATGGTCCTCACAGAAGGGGACCTTGATGAAATTGGGGATAAGGTTAGGGACATGACGACAGAGATGTGGACTCAATTTGATTAGAAATACATGTAGACGTTGGGGAGTGTCCATAAGGATCTGCGTGAATTGTAGATTTAGACAGGCAATATTCAGGAAAGCGTTGGATAAGCGAGAGGGATTCAAGCGAGTTTACAGCAAGTGAGCGGGAGTGCCATGGAACCAGAATGAACTATGGACCTCATAGACATTTCCTTTCTAGAAGGAAAATTACGCACGGAGTCAGAGGAAGACAATGCCCAGCTTGGAAAGATCAAAGGAGCGGGTATGAATTTAGCCATGCTGCCACTTTAGACCCTCCACGCACTTCATGAGGGGATATCAGATGAGCTTCAGATCAGAGAAAAACACGTGCTATCAGTGATAAGAAAAGTGAAAATGAATAATGAGTAGATCTTAGCCTAGACGGTTCACACTCTTAAGGAAAAAGAAGAGCTCGTAGCACAAATCCAGATCTTAGAAGAAGCCATTACACAAGCGTGTAACTCAACACTAGAGCTACACATTTTAGGGGATGATGTTGCATCAGAAAAGGTTTGAAAATTGGTCACCATAGTGTGATAGTCTAAAGAAGAGGTAGGTTGAGTTACTTTTGAGTTTTAGATGAATATCTCAGAACTACAACTAAGACTACAATTGACTACTCTGTTAGAGGTCAGGGAGCAGCGTGACGTAGCCATGAGGGAACATATGACCACCTTGGATAATGTAGTAAAAAGATGTAATTATATCTTTTAACATGCAATGGAGTTATGGACCACTTTGCAGGAGAACTCTAACTTGTAAAGATTTGGCACAGAGGTCAGGGAGGCACAGCAAAAGGTCGACGATATCAGAGTGACTACATACACTTTGGCACCAATCCAACACTTTGTGTGCTTACTGGAAATGAAGGTACTACAAGCATAGGTTGAGGAGTTGCAACACAAGGAACAAGTTTTGAAGGCTTGAATTCAACCATGGACAGAGGAAACAAGCATGTTACTCTGGCTATCCAAGAGAAGCTAAAGAAGTTCCAGCAGACACAGAGAACCATGCACCTCGCGATGTAGGGACCAACTATAGAGAATTTGGTCGAGGAAGTGAAGTAGGTTGTAGCACAGAGCATAGCATACCTTGAAGTACTAAAGATGGAGTTCAAAAAACTCCGCCATAAAGTGGAGAAGCAAACCGAGTGACTCGAGGGCGAGTCACCATATTTGTGTTTGGCGCCTATTGGGATAAAGTCCCTAGGGTCAATTTTTGACAGTTTGTAATAGTTTTGTAAAAATAATGTAAAGTCTGCGTGAAATGAGGAAGCATAGTGTGAAGCTAAGTAAGAGTCGAAGGGGCATTAGTCCCTTGTATGGGTAGGTGATAGGTCATTTTCGAGACTCACTCATGGGCTGCAGGCTATGGTATTGTAATGAAAAGGCTATATATATAGTTGAGTCTTAGAAAATAACTTTTTGTTTGACAATCATTGTAAGGGAAAGGTGCTAAGGCAAGAATATTATGTTTCCTATCCTTAGGTGAAAGGGGAAGGCTCCTATAGCTGAGTACATAGAGACCTTGGTAAGTCTTAAGCTAAGTGGGCAGGCCCTTGCAACTGAGTGTGCAGGGTGGAAAGGTTCTATATCTGAATGTTATATCTTAATAAAGACTAGTTTTGAGCGATTATGTGCATCTATGCCTTGTTTAATTACTTTTGTTTAAGCTTATGCATCTTTTATATGTGATCTGTTATACATGACTTAATGTTTTATTTTTGCACGAAACTGTGAGATCAGTAATGTTTATGCACAATAAGTATGATTAACCTCTTTCGCGAAGACAGGAAAGATGTAAGATAGATCTATTGTAGTTTACTGGTAGAAAAGGGTAGATCTACATGAAGGGAGATATAGGTCATAAAGGCTTCAGAATATACAGTTCATTGTGCAAATGTAGTAAATCAATGTCTTTTATGCATGATAAGTACAGTTAAGTACCTTTGCAAAGGTATAAAGGTCATTTCAATAGGGTTGCACTAGCTGACAGCCAGAAGGAATAGATCTGCATGAAGGAATATCTAAGCTATAGATCCTCGGAAAGGCCATAATAGAGGCCTTTGGATGCAGAAACCTGGTTCTAGCATCCCCCAACACTGCTTCAGGTGAGATTGCAGCCTGGGCTACATAGGTTGTTGTCGAAAGGGCCAATAGTTATGGTTTTTTTGATTGGTGTGAATAACTATGAACCTGGGTCAGGCCCCCTTAATCCAACAATTTACTTCATCCCTTAAACATTCCAAATTAGAAATGGGAAGAAATATTAGTGGACTTTATTGAAGGCTTACCTATATCTGATGGTAAGGATAAGATTCTTGTAGTAGTTGAGAGACTCACAAAGTATGTTCACTTTATTACAATGAATAAATCAGACTCATCAAAACAAATTGCTGAGATATTTTGCAAAAATATTTAAAAATTACATGAATTTCCAAAGGTCATTGTGAGAGATAGAGATACAAAATTTAAGGGTAATTTTCGGAAGGAATTATTCAATCATATATGAACCTACCTCAACATGAATTCTGTTTACCATGCTCAAACAAATGCCCAAACAAAGGCTGTCAATAAATTTTTGGAAGCTTACCTACATTGTTACACCATAGACAAGAAAAATAAATGGGTTTAGTGGTTACATCTCGCTAAATGGTGGTACAATTCTACTTACCACACATCAGCAAAAATGACTCCATTTCAAGCTCTATATGGGTACGAACCTCCAAAATGGAAGGACATAGCTATCATCCAGACAAAACTACTAGTGTTAAAAACCAACTAGAAGAAACCAAAAAGGTCGTCCAAACTCTAAAATAAAATTTAAATAATGCAAGAGACCATATGAAGCAGCAAGCTAACCTAAACAAAATTGAGAGAGAATTTGAAGTTGGAGAATGGGTATTTGTTAATCTCTATCCATAGAAACAACTATCCTTAAAACAAAAAGGAAAAAATAAATTGGGACCAAAGTTCTATGGACCATACTCGATCAAAAAAAAGATCAGCCATGTTGCATACAGTTTAATCCTTCTGGATAAAAATCGTGTCCATAATGTCTTCATGTATCCTGCCTTAAAAGGGCACTTGGTGGCCATCAATCAACACAAACAATGCTTCCATCATTAGATGATGAAGGAAGGGTCATTTTTGAGACAAAAGGTATCATATCCACCAAGTAAAAGAAGCTATGATCTCATGTAATCAAGGAATACCCGATCAAGTGGAAGGACTTACCAGAAGAAGAAGCTTCTTGGGAGATTGAAGCATCTCATCAACAACATCCATCGTTATATATGCTTTTTATATAACCTACATATATGCAAGGACTTGGCTTCACAATGAACAAAATATATCATTGTGTGTATTTTAAATTATTTGGTGATTATGTTATTTATTCGGTCTTGTATGTGGATGATATGTTGTTAATTGGGAATAATAGATAAATTATCCATGTTGTGAAGACCCAATTGTCCTCAAAATTTGGTATGAATGAAGTTGATGCTACAAATTTTATTTTGGGAATGGAAATTGAAAGAGATCGGGAAAAGAGGAAGTTCTATTTAAATAAGAGGAAGTATGTCGAGACAATATTGCATAGTTTTAATATGTAGGAAAGTAGTCCAATGAAGGTTCTTATTCTTGCATGTCTAAATTTATCTGCAAAACAATGTCCCAAGAAATAGGAAGAAGAAGAGGAAATGTCCCATGTTCCATATACAAGTGAAATTGGAAGCTTGAGGTCTCCAATGGTTTATACAAGACTAGACATTACACATGCAGTGGGAGTATTGAACAAGTTTATGTCAAAACCAGGGAAGGAGCATTGGACAACAATAAAGACAATTTTTATGTATATGCATGACACTAGTGATTATGGTTTGTGCTACCAAATAAAACTAATAATGGATAGAGTGTTGAATATATGTGGCTTTGTTGATGTAGAATAGGTTAGGGATTTGGATAAAAAATTATCCATAAGTGTGTGTGTGTGTGTGTGTATAACCTATCTGGAGAAAGAGATAGTTTGTAGTGGAACTTTCAACTATAAAAATATGAACACATGGAAACCACTCCTACAAGGAAGGAAGAAGTTTGGTTACAAAGATTTTGTTTAGGTATGGTTTGGTACAACAAGATATAAGGATAGAATATGACAACCGAAGTGTAATTTTCTTGGAAAAGAACCCTTTTTATCATTCTAAGGAAAAGCATATTGATGTTAAGTATCACTTTGTAAGGGATATGGCTGAAGACAAAAATATGTTGTTGGTAAAGGTGAACACTTTGAATAATGTTGAAAATGTAATGAAAAAGTTTATGAGCACTAGAAATTTCTCTTGGTGTAGAGAAACAATGGGAACTACTTCCTTGGGTTGATGAGTGTGGACTCTTGTGGCCCCCTATGTGCAAAGAAAACAAAATGTGGGAGAATGTTGGGTATGTGTTATATTCTTTACATGACTATCCCTCATGTGAAACAAATGTGCTAGGTGCGGTGGGGGGGTCACATGGGGGCCCCACTGTGAAGGGGTTTACATAGGGGAAATAACCCCCCTACATGGGGTTCCAAGAATCACCTCAATTTTTTGGGCAATCTTGTACATCCATTTTCAATGGTTTACAATAAATGATTTTCATTGTTAGTGGTTTTTGGGTGCATGGTGGTTTTGCCCATGGTTTTGATCCAGTTAAAGTAACTATGGTTATATTCTAATCCAAGGTTAATGGATTGGGGGTTTATGAATGATCTAGCATGAATATAATGTATTCTAACATTGTAAAAGGAAAATAATAAAATAATAATTTAGTTTTCTTGATTTTGGGTTGTAGGAAAAAAATCTCTATGTATATTTTATGTTATTGTCATTATATCCTTTATGTTACTTTTATAACAACCCTGGTGAAAATTCCATGTAATAAAAGTAAATAAATGAAAAATAATAACCACGGTTGATGGGACACTTCTTCCAAGTTGAATGTTGGGAAAAATCCTAGTGATGAGGATCACTTATGATTGTTTATGGCTAAGGAAATTGCTAAAGGAAATCGTTAAGGCTTTGGAAAGGAAAAATGGAATTTTTGGCACATTTATTTGTTAAAATAATGGAAATTAGGAGAAAAAGGAGGTGAAAGGTCACAATTTGCATGTGAGGAGGAAAATGAAGGAAAATAATATAAAATGAAGAAAATAGAGGCCTCATTCATAAAAAGGATTCTGAGGATCAGTTGGTAAACATTTTTCAGTTGAATTTTGGAGCTCTCTCATTATTCTCTCTCTCTCTCTCATATTCTTGGAGACTTAGAGTTTTCTTGGAGCACTCTTGGTGGGTGTGGTATACTTGGATTCCAGGA
Organism: Pinus taeda; assembly: GCA_000404065.3. Classification (NCBI taxonomy): domain Eukaryota; kingdom Viridiplantae; phylum Streptophyta; class Pinopsida; order Pinales; family Pinaceae; genus Pinus; species Pinus taeda. The sequence goes on from APFE030980096.1 coordinate 163,493, forward strand.
GCAATAAGGCAAAGGAAGAGAAAGAAAGTGCAAGAGGACATCAATACCAATAGCTACATCATATTTTCTTGCAAGTACCAAGTTGCATATATGTTTCCTTCACTATTTTTGGCATGCATGGCATATGCATGTGGATTATTGGTTTTGATCTGTCATTGCCATGGAGGATTTCCTAGATTGACAGTGGATTTCCTAGCCTTTCCATTTCATGGATAACCATGGTGATTGTGGGTTTACTTTTATTATTTGTTTTTGGTTGGTTCACATGTTTCCTTAGCTTGGGTTGAGCTATTAGTTCCTAGAAGCCCTGGTTGGAAAAATGCTCTGGAAGCCCTGTAACAACTTGGGTTGAGTTACTAGTCCTTGAAGCCCTTGGCGAGTTGAGTTACTAGTCCTGGAAGCCTTGGTTGGAAAAACTCTCTAGAAGCCTGGTGGCAGTTGTGGGTTGAGTTACTAGTCATGGAAGCCTTGGTTGGACAAACGCTCTGGAAGTCCGATGGTAGCTGTGGGCTGAGTTACTAGTTCTGGAACCCTTGGTTGGAACAAATTCTTTGGAACCCTTGGAAGGCTTAGATGGAGACCAATCTGATGATGGTTTTGGTGATGTCTGACCATGAGGTGGAATCACTATTTGATGGGTTGAGGTGGATGGCATATGGAAGCCCTGGATGAGTTTTGTTTGATGTGTTCTATGAGATCCAACATTCATGCTTCGAATATGGCACTAGGGTGAATGGATGAAGAGATATTTGGCTCAACCATTCTACGGTCAGGTGGAATGTGGAAATCCCATCCCAAGTTTTCATTTTTCATCATTAATGAAAGGTTATATCACCTTGTATTTCTATTATTATTTTGATGGATTATATGTGGTCTATATGGTTGTACTTTCATGAGTATTTCTGCTGCTATTATGTTGGTTATGTATGCATTTTATGACAATGTCCATGTATGGCCCTCATCATGTTTTTACTTGTAATTGAATGATCAATGTATCTATGACCTAATGGATGGAATGGAAGTGGATGTGTTGAGGCATCAATGGTTCTTAGTGATTCTCATCTAGGTATGATAACCCTAGGTTTAAAACTATTATTTACACCTATAGATTACATATTTGTGATATCTTTGAAAAAATGTTTGTCATGGCTAGTAGGGGTCCATTCAAGGTCTTAAACAAGTATTTTATTTAGTACTGTCATTTCCATTTTATTTTACTGTTTTGAAGAGATGGTTTAATCTAAGTAGTGACTTGGCCTCTGGGCCTAAAAAAGTGGCTCAAATCATGGGGACGTTGGTATATCGCTTAAAAACTTAGTCTTTGGATGTTGGCAAGCAAGCCTGTGAGAGCGACTTTGGGTTTCTGGATGCTGTCATGCCTATAGTATGAGAGCGAATGAGGCTTAGGTTGTCCAAAAGTTCATTGGGACCTAAGGGAAAGTTTCTTGAAGTGTTGGATTGGTTCTTGAGGGTCCTGAAGCTGATATTGAATGTATGCACGGTGTGTTTCCATAAGTTTCACTTCCTTAATGTGACTTAGGAGGTTGAATCATATCATTGTGGCCTCTCGTTACATGTTTACCCCAGCTGGTTGGTTGCTTGGGTAGATGTGGGAGGAGGGTGTTACAGAGTGGTATCAAAGCATGGTTCACCCCTCAGACTAGATGGGCTATGTGTTGGACATACATGCATGTCAGTTACATGTGTGTCTCTCACACTTACATTCCATGTGCTTCTTGCATTTGCATGATGTTGTTCATAGTTGTAGTAATGTCGTCATGTGAAACTTGAGGATGTTGTGGAGGAATGTAGCATCATGAGTGCATGACTCATTACATGTCGATTTATGTCGCTTACATGTATTCTTGGTTACATTCTTTCATGTTTGGTTACATTATTGTATTCCTGGTTGAATGTATCATTCTTGCAGTTTTGATTTCAATTATTGTTCATTCATGCTTGATCATATGTGTTTATGCATATGTGTGGATGGTTATGCATCACTTATGCATGTTCATGTTTGCATGTGGTCAAGTGTATGGTGATGTAATGATGGTGGTTTTCATGCATGAGATCGTGGTGTGTGTTGTTGTTGAGGTCATGCAGTGATGACTAGACCCTAGCTAAAATGATGATGACATGGTCATATGCTTATGTTTTATGTTTCTATATGTTGTCATGATTACGTTATACATTTTTCATGCTAATTTTTTTATCTTGCAGACAAGGTACCCTCCCTGAGCTATACTATGGTACGTTGGTTTATGGTGATTTTGTTTAGCTGACATGATATACCTTGCAAGAAGAAATATCATATGGTTAGCAAGATGGTTGACTACAAAAGACTCTCCCTATGAATATGAAGAGCAGTACGGTGTTGGGAAATCTTTTGATTTGGCAGTTACACTAAGAAAATTAAAGGAATAAATAAGGAGTTGTAAGGTAGATAATGACATAATCATGTAGGCACATGAGAAACAAGTAGAGGTAAATGCGATGATACTTCCGAGTTTTTCGGATTTGCAGCGATAGGGACAATGTCAAATCAGCTATGAGAAGTAGGATAGAACTAATGGGGCATATGGTAGTCGGTCACATGGTGGTCATAGGTCAAATAGAGATGACACAGTCAGATATGGAATATGTTTTTACACTCCGGGTAGGAGAGGGGATATACACAGGTATTATTCTAGTTCTAATTCAAATAGGAATCATGATTGTCATCATTATCATCCTTACAAGAGGAGTGATAGAGGATATTTGATGGATGCATTTAAGAAATCAAAGGCACCAACATTTGATGGAGAGATGAAGAAATTGCAGGATGCAGAGGCATGGTTGCTTGGCATGAGGAAATTCTTCAGATTGCATGACTATTCAGAGAACATGAAACCTAGAGTGGCTATATTCAATCTCAAAGGTAAATAAAACATTTGGTGGGAATTTGTGAAAAATATAAAACACTTTCATGAGGAGGATTTGGCTTGGAGTGATTTTAAGTGGCTATTCAAGAATAAGTACTTCTTAGAGAGATACTATGATGATAGAGCAAAAGAATTTTATGAGCTAAAGATGGGATCCATGATAGATGATGAGTACACTAGTAGGATCTTGGAGTTACTGAGGTATGTGCTTTATATCATAGAGGAAAAGGCCAAGATTTAGAGGTTCATTAGTGGATTTTTGGTTGCATTTAAAGATATGATTGAGTTCGATGAGCCTAAATCATTGAAGGAGGCCATTCGAAAGCTAAGGAATTGCTATGAAAAATTGAAGCACAAAAATGAAACTAAGACATACTAGAGAGGTAATGCAAAGAACAAAGGAAAATGGGACAGAAAGCGAGCAAGGCCTCAGGATACAGGTAACAAGGAGAATGTTGCACCGCCCAAGAAGTTCAATGCATCAGATAGAGGACAGGGATTCCAATAAGGAGAACAGAACAAGGAGACAAGCTGAAATCCTATAGAGTATTGGATTTGTGGCAAAGATTATCGTAAGAGAGATTGTCTGCAGAATCATGGTGGTAGACCTTAGATATACAGTGTACAAGAGGCACAAACTATTGGGAATGTTGGTCATAGTATTCCACGCATTTATGAAGCATTGAATAAAAAAAAGGCAAAGCATCAAACATATATCATTGAGATGGATGGTATGCTTTGCAATCAAGTTATTTCTATTTTGATTGACCCTAAATCTAATTATATATATATATGTTAGTCCTAACTTGGTGGATAAGTGTGGTTTGAGTAAGGAATTGCATGCAGATGCTTGGTTACTGCAGTTGGCTACAGGTACAAAGAAGCAAGTTCATCGTTTGGTCAAACCCAACATTGAGACCTCCCTTTTTTTTATTTGGAAACAAAGACTCTATCCCTCTTGCAGGGAATCTATTCCCTCCCTTTGGTTGGTCATAGTAAAGAAATCATTCCCTTCGCATCAATATGTCTCCCTCACGTTCGGTGCAAGATAATACCTCACTTCTTTGTAGGTTTGAGCAAGCGTAAGTGAGTATAACTAATTATCAGTAGTAATTATGCAGCGGCTAATGAATGGGTTTGTATCTTAACCTGGATACGCTGCTGATGGTGCTTCCTCTTCAACTCAACTCATAATTTTTCAAACTTTACAAC
>APFE030980102.1:0-71955 GCA_000404065.3 Pinus taeda
TAAACTAAATTTTATTTTTGAATTTATGCTTCTGTGATTCATAATATATTTGACAAATTTCAGTAAAAATTATATAAGAGAAAATCTTATAAATACTTTTTGAACTAAGTAGTGTGATTCATGTTTAAAACAAAGTATTATGATTCATATATAATTTATAATTCTTATTTCTCTTAACTATATATATATATTATTATATATAGTATATATAGTTTATATATATTTTTAATAATTTTTTTAATAAATGTTTATTTTTATAAATAATGATTATATTGTTTAATAATGACCGACGATAGTTTTACATCGATTTGCAAGCAACGTATCGGACATTTTTTAGCAAAGTAAGAGGTGTGCGTGAACCGTTGTGAGCATAAATTGTTTTTACCATGATTAACAATTTTAATGTAGAAGTAAATAGTCTAAACCATCGCAAAGGCAAGAGAAACAATGCCTATGACCTCTGTAGGATTAGATGCATTGAATCGTCATTACATGACATGGGAAAGGCATTATAAATAGGGAAGTGAAACATTAAGTAATGGTATACAGAAGTAAGGAGGAGCATCACAGTTCATAACAAATTTAGCCAAACGAAGTTACCTATTTAGGCAAGTAGTTCAACAAATTACCAATACTATAGCATTTGTATTTTTAGCTAAATGTCAAATCATCTATTCATGCATCGAGATTCCAGCATAACAAGTAAATACATGTGCACTTTTTTTTATTAAATAAATACATTCATGTAGGGCTATAGCATTGTGTAAGAACTGCAAGTATTCAAGCCAAGCGAATACAGTAAAACCCAAAACCCAGAATTTCATACTGAAAATATTACCCACAAGAGTAAGAGGGTGAAGGAGTTATGATATCCCATACGCATATCATTCTATTCAAGTTAAAAGAAAAAAAAATGTTCATCTAGATCACAGAGATTCACACTAGCACGGGCTGCTGTAATCACTAAAACTATTTAGGAAAATTATAGGATTGGAAATACCACATCCCAATACATAGTTCTAAGAACTTGAAACAAAAAGCAACAAGAAATGTGAATGCTAGGAGATATCCTAAAAGCCACGGCGTAAATGCACTGTGGAAATTATGTTAATACGAAGGAAAATAATTGTGCAGTAAATGACAAGAACCAGTGCAATAGTGAACCATTCAGTCGAACCATAATAGTGTTGGGCATGAACATCCATTCAAATTTGCATAACTATGCAACATCCTTAGGAACATGATAAACGATTTCATATAAATATTTACATAAGACTCAAGAGGAGAGATTAACATGAGACTGGAGTGAAATTAACATTGACCAACAATAGAGAAAAAGAGGGAAAGCCTCGAGACAAAGTACAATCGAAGCTATCAAACCAATGTTTGCCATAAGGCTAAGAAAACCTAAATATAAACCATCCTCATGTAGAAAAAACACGTTGTTTTCGCCATTCATGATAAAAAAACATGCACAAAAGGGCAGACCAAGACAACATTACGAACCTGGAGGGTACCAAGAGAGGATTTATGCCAAAGGCATGCGAAGACCCAAACCTAACAATAACATGAACATAAATAAGCGCGTTCGTACCTATTTGCCAAAAACCCAGAAGAGTATAATAGTTGGGCGAATGTTGGAGTGAAATCTGAATGCACTAATAACATATTGTGAACATGATAAAAACAAACCTGAGAGGTTAATGCACCTGGATGACGACCATCATCGAGCTGAGCAAGGGACTCTGCTCCTGCAACTCCTCCAGCCCCGGAACTCTCTGACCCTGAAATAAAATACCCCGGGTTTTGCGGCAGGGCTCTGTGAAATACATTGAACTAGCCGCACAAATATCTGGCCCAGTTGAACCACCATATGCAAACATCTATCCTGCATGCAGGACACTCAGAATACGTACCAAAAACTTAGGCTAAAATGAAACATACACTTAATCGATTAATAACATGAAAGAACAATATTACTTGAAGTGTTTGATACATAAAGTTAGGATATTATTAGTTCCTCTCAAACTTTGGATAAGAAAAACCTTGCAGGTGTATTTTTCCCTCAATACGCGCGAAGTTTCCAATAAGAGGTCAAAAACAAAACTTTGGATAAATTGTCTAGGACGCTAAATTGCCATCGAAAACGTTGGATAAAATTTGGGAAAGAATAAAATATTTTGGTCAAAAGAACAATTAATTGATTGTCAGCGATCGATCAATCGCTAATAGTCCCAGGCATGGACTAATAATATGATCATAGTTTAGCAGCCAAAGCATTAACCATACATAGAATACTACAATCATCCTCAATGTTTTTCTTTTAATACCAATGTATACGAATAATAAAACATGGGTAGGTATGCGCCTTGGGTTTTGGGAAACCTAGGGTGTTAACACCATTTCAATACTACCTAATTAGGGCAGTAACACAAAGTGAATGGCTAAATCGGAAATTAAACAAATGCCAAGAATATATATATTCCCTATAGTCAGAAAAGTGGGATACTGGAATCATATTCCGTATAGTAGGGAAGGTGGGTTACTGCCATCGTCACCCTGCATCACAATCATGGAGCATGTCATAGGATTACATAACCAATGGACAGAAATAGGGATTCTAATAGAAACATAAGAGAAAATTATAATTAATCCTAATGCATGTGGTCGCTGAGACATTCATAGTAAGGCTATATTTTGAGTATAAAACTAATCATTTTTTTTTCCAATACATAAGTATAGTGGAAGGAGAGGATTGCGACACCTATGAACCTCCACACAATGATCTTAAACAGTGAAGGGACATTATCTTTAATCATTGGGACCAATTTAAAGTTCCATGAGATTCCATTTGAATGAGATGGCTTTATAGAGGTCCTATAATTTGCAAGGTTTAAATAGTAAGTTGAAAACCTTATCTTCTTAGCAAATGCTTCACATTCTCACCACTCACTCATTGTGGAAATGGAGAGTGTTGCACTTCCTTAATTGCATCAGCATATCAATAACTACCAAAAGAGGTGGTCCTTGTGCATAGCTATTATTGTGCACAACCTTAATAAATTAATTATCCTTAAGTATATTAAAATTAGCCTTGTGCAGAGGAAAAAACCTTCACTTAGTATAATCCCTACTCTTTAACAAACTCCCCCTCACACAATTTCTTCACACACCTTTTTTCTCACACTTCCCGCACACCCATTTTCTCGGACTTTTTGTACACCCTTTCTCCTTCCTTCGCATTTTTGTTCAGCCCCGCCTTAACTCCCTCGCTTATGTAAGCAATCTTTCCCACACACAATTTCTTGCACAACAAAATTGTAATAGTATCACAACAAATTAATATATAAAAGTTCCATTTGCATATTTATCATCAGTTCTATTGTCATTGGACAAAGCACTTACCAGTGAAATTGACCTTTTTTTTCCATGCCTTCACTCTACGTATTAAATTAGCCTTGTGCATAGGAAGAAAACTTCAATTGATATAGTCCCCGCTTTTTAATAAACTTTCTTGCACATGATTTCTTTGCACACCCTTTCTCCCACACTTCCCACACACCCTTTCTCCTTCCTCTACATATATGTTCAATGACCCAGTATCAGTTTCATAACAAATTGATATATAAATTCTTAGTTTTCATATTTCTCGTCAGTTCTTCTCTCATTCGACGGAGTACTTACCAACGAAATTAGTCTTTTTTGTCCATGCCTCAACTCTGCATATTAAATTAGCCTTACAGAGGAAGAAAGCTTCAATCGATTTACTATAGTTTTTTTGGCATATTGGAGTCCAAGATGTAGATAGATAGATTACATATGAATTTGAAACAATAAAAGGGACTCAAAAATTCCATTCAATTAAAACAAAAGAGTACCAAACTGTGTTTGCATTTGATAGAAGAAAATAATATTGTTTCTGTCCTATTTGTATAGAGGACACACAATTCAATGATGTTTGTGAAAACAATATGTATGTAAAAGCTTTGCAACATACATAACTTAATACAAGGGGAAAATGTCACTTGCAAGCTTCAAAGAGATGGAATCATAGGAGACCATAGTGTCATATAAAATCATTCTGTATAAGTGTATAGATAATAGTTAAAATATCTAAATAGATAATAAAATCAAGTACATGTTGATAACTAATTTCTTGTTAATTATGATCTGAACATACACTTCTTTTATTATGCAGGAGTTGTTTTTGCTATAGTTGCACCCATTAACAACATAGAAAATGTCAGGTATTATTTGATGCGGTGTACTGAACGAAAGATGAAGTTATTGGAAGACTATCATGATAACAGTTTTATATATGAAAGAGGGTCTATTATATTGAAAGGGCATTTTTTACAAGAAACTCATCAAAATTAGATTCATGTTTACTTTCAACACTATCAACCCAATGCCATAAGTTGTCAATATAGTCACTTGGTGTGTGCAGTGCGCATAAAGTTGATACAAGTTCAATCAAGAAAAAAATTGAAAGTTAAAAAATGGAGAATGTCAAAAGATGACCATGAACAAATCATTAAGGATGGCATTCCATTAGAATATTTTAATTAAACTATCCAACAATATCTTCTCCTTATTCATCTTTGAGAAAGATTTCAAGTAGATTGTTAGCCTTTCTTTTTGTGCACTCTTAAGTTCTAACTTACTAAGTATTACAAGATTGTTTTCATTAATATGGTAGCTTTGTTGTTAAGTTAAAAAGAAATCCATTTTATTGTGTTTATCCTATGCATGTAGTGCATACAAACTATTAAAACAAAATGCATGCTCCACACATAGTATTTAATATTTGAAAATTTCATAAATACCTTTTAATGCAACTTCTGTTGATTCAACATTGTAATTTTTAATTCTCAATCTCTAAGCTTTCTCAAATTTCATGAAAACTGCAATTTAGTATCTAAAAGTGGACTTTAAGACAAAGATGGTACAATTTAGAATGTAGGTTTTATAATGCAATTTTATAGTATGTTTTCATTGAATAAATTCACAAAACCTAAGAATCAACCCAAATCCTTATTATCTTCTACTAACATTATAAGAATCACCATGCAAAATGTACCAACTAAATGCAAATTTACGAAAATTACTTCATATTCATGAAGTTATATGTAAAACCTTTAAGCATCAGACCATGCAAAATGCAAAATGTTACATGTTTTAAATAATATTTATTGTTGATTAAACTCATAAACTACAACTTGAAAACTTACATGAAACAAAGAGTTGGAAGTTAACTAGAAAAAACAAGCAAAGGTTGATCCATGAGATCTTTGGTGGGTAATAATGAAATCCAAAATGACATGCATTCTACTTATCATTTAATTTGAAGCATGCATCACCTGAAAAGATGGTATGGGAAAATTGTAACTATTACAAAGGATATCAAAAGTTGTGTAGCAACTTTATATTAAAAGTTAAAAGTATCAACCCGCATCCATAACATCCTTTCTATACAAGATGATGATATATTTATGAATGAAAAATGATCTATAATTATATGATTTTTTTAGACATATACGCCATTATAAGATTCATTCAAATAAAAAATGTACCATGTTTTGTAATTTTCAATTTTACTATTCATTAAACAAAGTTTGACAAAAACAACTTTGAAAAAAACCTAAGAATCATACACTAACATTATAAGAATCATCATGCAAAATGTACCAACTAAATGCAATTTTACTTTCCTTTCTTCATATCCTTGAAATTAAATGTAAAACCTTTAAGCATCAAACCATGCATCATGCAAAATGTACCATGTTTTATAATGCAAATTTATAGTATGTTTGTTTTGAACAAATTAATATTAAAAGTTAAGTATCAACCCACATCCATTGTAGATATTCTATACAAGATGATCATCTATTCATGAATGAAAAATGTATACCATATTTTATAATGCAATTTTGAGTTATGATTAAACATTTTAGACATCTACACCATGATAACATTTATGAATGCAAAATGTACCATGTTTTGTAATTTTCAATTTTACTATTCATTAAACAACTTTGAAAAAAAACCTAAGAATCATATCTACTAACATTTTAAGAATCATCATGAAAAATATACCAACTAGATGCAAATTTACTTTCATTGCTTCATATTCATGAACTTAAATGTAACACCTTTAAGCTTCAAACCATGCATCATGCAAAATGTACCATGTTTTATAATGCAAATTTATAGTATGTTTGTCTTGAACAACTTTATATTAAAAGTTAAGTATCAACCCACATCCATAGTAGCTCTTCTATACAAGATGATCATCTATTTGTGAATGCAAAATGTATACCATATTTTATAATGCAATTTTAAATTATGATTAAACATTTTAGATATCTAAACCATTATAAGATTCAGGAATACAAAATGTACCATGTTTTGTAATTCACAATTATATTATTCATTAAACAACTTGACAAAACAACTTTGAACAAAACCTAACAATCATCTACTAACATTATAAGAATCATCATGCAAAATGTGCCAACTAAATGCAAATTTACTTTCTTTGCTTCATATTCATGAACTTAAATGTAAAACCTTTAAGCATCAAACCATGCATCATGCAAAATAAAGAGTTCTATTTAAAATGCATGCATCACGCATCAAACCATGAATCATGCATCAAACCATGGAGCATGCATAATAAAGAGTTCTATTTAAAATATGTCCAAAATTTATATCATTATAAAAGTAAATATAATAAAACATTGTCAAATAATTATCTTCTATTAACATTATAAGAATCATCATGCAAAATGTACATAAACTCCAAAATTAACATATATTAAATATCAATTCATAATAAAGATTTTTATTTAAAATATGTCCAAAATTTATATCAAATGTTATAAAAGTAAATATAATAAAAAGTTGTCAAATAAAAATATTCATCAAAAGACCAATTCATAATAAACAGTTTTATTTTAAATATGTCCAAAATTTATATCATGATAAAAGTAAATATAATAAAAAGATTGTCAAATGAAAATTTGCATCAAAGAGAATCTCGATGAAATATACTATCTATCAACATCCTCGTGCTCTCATCTGTATCATGGTTGTCCTACACAACATGTGTAATATGCATATATACATAAGATTGTGTACTTTAAAATTAAATTTTAATATTTTAAAATTAAATTAAAATTCAATCATCAAATCAAATTTACAAAAGGTTTCAAATTCCATGCAGAATCACGTGGTGTCCCCCTTGCGTTGCGCCCTCATGGATGTCATGCACAATACATGTACATGTATATATTAAAATTTTAGAATTACACATGAAAATGCCTAAACTTGCAATATTGAAAAATTTGTTACAAATTTTTCAGATTGTGTAGACGATCATATCCCCGTAGCTCACTCCATCGCTAATGCCCCTGAAGAATGGAAACTGTCTCCACAAACATAAAATAAAATAAAAATAAAAATGTAAGATAGAGATCTCATTTTTTAATGAAACTTGTTTCAATTTATAACAAAACAAAAGTGAAATATTCAATACTTCTCACAAGTGAATATTTGACACATCTCCTAATAGGGAGGAAGAGAGTGACACTTTGTCGAGAACCCCAAAAGGAATCAAAATCTGCTAACATTTAATTATATATGTAATTATTTCTTTTACAATTTTTTCTTCACAATATTGATATAATAAAAGTAAAATAATAGTATTGACATGAACTCTTAAGAAAAAAAACTAACATCTCTCAACATATCTTGATTGGATCCTGAAATTGGGACAGTGATATTATCTAAATTTTTGTTCAACAAATGACTTAACTGCAAATAGTGAACATATGATACATTTGTGTTAGATTATATCTGAAAAGAAATTACAAAATGTATGCAAATCAACACATTACATTACATTAAAATATCTACCCTAAACATTAACACATACTGATCCCATGCCATCTTTCTCATGACCTATTAGGTCTTGCTAACCATATCGACAACCCTTTGCATATGCTCTAACCTCTTCAATATTCATATTATCTATCTCCTCATCTGATTTATATACAAAATTAACACGTGCACAAACTTGTGGTCTTTGTCAATTTAGACCTAACATCAATTCCAGTCAATGCAGTCTGTATGTTGTCTATAATGACACCCCTTTCTTCTTGACCAATCTGAGAAGTGGCATCCATCTTTGACCGCAAAGTTAATAGATGTGGAGGTTGAGGTACCAAAGGTGGCGGAGGATGAGTCAATTAAGTATCCCTTAATGCACCCTTACGTTCATACATTCGAACTTTTCCAATACTATTAAATTAAGATGGAAGGTCAGTATAATCAGGTCTCGTACCCAAAAATAATTCTGCATAAAATAATTTTGTAAAATATTGTGGAACTTCATTATTCCATGTCATATTTCCATACGTTCCAAGGAACCTATCATACAAATCGTGGGCTATTTCAGGGTGCCTGAAATATTTCACCTTGAGCATCTTTCTTTTTGACCCTTCTTTGAAATTAAACATAGATTTCACATGTTCTTTTCTAACCCTTCTACTTTCTTTGACACATTTATCGAGACCCATAACTATTTCCTTTATACGCCTCATCATATACACAAATAAATAAGTTGTTGGTCTAATATTCTTGTAAATATTTCTAAGTTTTTTTACTCTTTGCAGGGAGCTCCAAACTCACAAAATCTTTCTTCAATTTTGAATAATGGGTTATGCACCTCTTTAACATACACTTTTGGACGTTTGTTTCCCAAGGAAGCTTATCAGGAATATCAAATGGATAAGTGGTAGTTGGCGTATGATCTTCGTCTTGAATTTCTCTACATCGCCTACGTTTACTTCGATCAACATTTTCACCCCCTGCTTCAATATTTAATTACATTAATATGAAAACATGTGAATGTATTTATACACATGCAAGATAGACATGTACACGTATATGCACATACAATTCATTTTCATGTACAAATTTGTTTGAATAATATATTATATATATATATATATATATATATATATATATATATATATATTATATATATATATATTATATAGTTATATATATTAATATAATATATACTTATATATATTTAAAAGTTGTGAGGATAATGATTATTCGCTTGAGATTCTTGACCACCTGAAGATGGTTGAGCACCATCATGCCCAAGTACATGAGTTGATTAATCTTTTTTACCACTAGGAGAATGTTGACCACCCTCATGCAACGACATAATGAGAGATGCTTCTAAAAAAATAGAGATTATAATAAATTAATTAAGTTAAATTGACAAAAATCTATTCAATATATGTACATGTACATACGATTCTACCTACTTATCATTTAAGTAAATGTACATAAGCATATATATGCCATACCACAATGATGTGAACGATGGCCCTCCATTGATTGCTCTGATACTCTCTTCGACCTAGTGAGAGATGCTCCTAAAAAATATGGGATTTATCATAAATTAATAAAGCTAAATTAAAAAAAAAAAAAAAAAAAAAAAAAAAAAAACAAAACAAACAAACACAAACAAAAACAAAAAAACCATTCTATGTATGTAAATATGATTCTCTAAATATCGTTTAATAACTTTCACATAAACATATCATGGATAGAAAGTCACCCTCTAGTCAATGCATGAGACTCATTTATGCGCAATCACGTTTACACGTCGAAGAATTAGGTGGTAACTACTCATGTGATGATCCATGTCCTCAATCAATATATATATATATATAGAATATATATATATATATATATATATTATATATATATATATTATATAATATATATATAATATATATATATATATATATATATATATAGATGATCTTTAAAAATACCCAAGTTACTTCATGCATATAAAAATATTTAAAATTGCTATTTAAAAAGATCAAGAATTCAGAAAATTAATAAGACAAATAAAAGTAATTGTCCAAGGGTTTCTTCAAAATTATTTGTTGTAAATTCGTCATTTCAAATATACTCAAGACTAAAAACACAAATGTTGAAGTGCGCATTTTGATAATTAAATACAAAATTTTCTAAAACATGTCAAATTCACCAAATTGTGCTTACATAGTGGGGGCACACAGTATAGTATTGAAAGAAACACATGGTCATTAAAAACACCACATTTATAACAAAAAAACACACACATATCAAAGATATATTACAATTTCCATCAACAAATTTGGATGGAGAGCTTCTTGACACCAATTCATCTTTTACACACAAATCTTGAATTGGAATTGCCCCATACAATAGATCACTAGATATCCTATTAACATTTGCACAATGTCTTATGCTAAATGATTGAAATAGACTAGCAATATTTTTTGCTTCCCCATCTAGTTGTTTTGACTTCTCCTTTTTTATTTCATACATGCCTTTCATCTGGTTGGACACACATTCAGAATTGGTGAAGACTACAATTCCATTATATCCATAGTCCCTAGTTGTTCCTAAGCCTTTTATCAGTGTAATGTAAAATGCTTCATTCTTTGTTGTCCTTCCGGGAACAATCGTTTTCCTTTCGAGGAATTTGTTCGTCGCAATATTATATAGCACATAAGTAATCACGACTAGTCCTGGATTGGGATAAGAAGCAACTTCTATGCATAATGTCCATTTTTCAACCATGTTTAATGGGTTTTATGATCCCTGTAAAAAACAACTTCAATAAAATGAATAACATATTTATTTTTTGCAAATTCCTTAGATTATGGGAGAATTATGAAAAATAAATATATATTATGATGGGATGATGTAATATTACAGTATCTATTGTGATGAACTACCCCAGTAGAATGATAATGACAGTTTACAAATCAATTCAATTGAGAAAATGTCTTAACAAATGTTCTCATGTTGGAATGCACAAGAATAACATTCAAACACATGCTACACTACATTGATTTTAGATGACGAGAAAATATTTTTCATTATAAAAAATTAATGTGATTTTCAACCCAAGCTAGGGCCCCTAATCCTCTAATAGTTACTCCCATGACTCTCCATAGCCATAAGACTAAAATAATTATTAGTACTTCAATGCCTAATGATATTCCTTCACTATTCAATGAATCTTTTACTTATCATGAGAATACCAATCCTTCAAATTAGATATGTATTGTCATTTTTATCAAGTTTGGACTATACTATACTGAAGGTCAACCTATCAATGGATATTTTCCATCATGTTATGAATGATTTTTTTGCATAAATTGCCACATTTAAAAAGTTTATATCCATATTCAAATCAATAAATAACTAATTTGTAAGGGATTTCACCTTCTATATAAGTCATTCAATGTATTTTTATGAGGAAATAAGGGTTGATTGTTGATCATTCCATTAAGTACACTGACATCCATAAATCCTATATTTATCTTCAATATTAAGATTAAAAAACATTGCAATTTTCATCTTCCATATAAGTCATTCAATGTTTTTTATATGAGGAAATAAGGGTTGATTGTTGATCATGCCACTAAGTATACTAAAATCCATAAATCCTATATTTATCTTCAATATTACGATAAAAAAAAAAACATTACATTTTTCATATGCATAAGATCGTTGGTTTGCTTGCCTAAATCCATCGATTAAAAAATCAAACAAGATTTATACTTATTGGATGTTATTCATGGATAGGACAAATGAATAAGGCAACAATGTGAATTGGAGAGTTATTATGGCTTATCACTTCAATATCCAATTATGTCACTTCATACTCGTGATCCTACTACTTAAATATCACTGATCACTTATGGCTTATCACTTAAATAAATATAATAAAATAGAGGAAAAGAGGTGAATATAAATCACTTATCACTTATCTATTGAATTTCTGAAGGGGAAAAGGGGTGAATATATCATTTTAAAAGAGGTGAATATATATAATATTGAATTGAATCAGATTGTTGATAGAGATGAAACCAATAAGAAACAAATCTTATGATTTATAATAATTTGGAGTAGCATGATGCAACCTACATATAGTTCTTCCACTTAGAGGTTCAAGGTAAATCACAAGTTCTTCCACTAATATTAGTTGATGCTAAGACTTTTTAACTAATTTAAATAAAAAATAATTTTCTTAAAAAAATGTATTTATAATTTTAACATTGAAAGGAAAACTAATTGAGGCTATTTTATAAATATAGAAAAACTCAAATATAAAATCTAATTCATTCTAGTTTGTAAGAGAAATTTAAAAAAATGGAAGCAACTTTACCAATTGAACTTTATAATTGAGGCTATTTTATAATTGAACTTTTCTTGGTTTCTCTTGATTAGCATTTCTTGTTTCGCATGGAGTGTAATGCAAGTCTTATCTTATCCTATGTCCATACATCAACTTGCTATGATGTCTAATATGTTTTTTTTTTTGCTGTAACTACTAACAATTGTCATTATTACTTGATTTGTTCGAGCACACTTTTTATAAAAACTATGTCGCAATTGGAGACAGGTCAATTTTTCAAAACTGATTTGCTATTATTTGAATTATTTGTGTAGCCAAAGTTATGTCTAAGTGCTACAATCCATCCCCTCCTTAATACATCAAGAGTTTTATGCAAGGTTCTATTTACCACTTTGATATGGTTCTTATTTATATATAATTATGTTTATGAAAACATTAATATATAGTAATATGAACATAATATATATTAATATGAACCATTTATAACAAAAGAGTGTTCATAAATAAAAGGTTATATATATAATATTGTTCATGAAAAAATTAATAAATAAACCTGGTATATATTAGAACAATTTATGTTGTATTAACTATTTTTAATAGAAGAGTTTTCATAAGCAAAAAGTTAGTTTTATATATATGAAAACATTATATATATTAATATGAACATAAAATATATTAATAAGAACAATTTTTGTTGCATAAATATGAACACTTTTTAACATAAGAGGACCATTTTTTACAGAGACTTATTTTGGAAATCATGAGGGGTTGATTAGATGGGAAAGAAGTCAAAATTCCTACCTCCAATCAGCGTTGAACCCCTCAGCACTGAACTTGTTCAAATCTGGATTCCTTGGTGTTGAACTCATTGAGAGTCGAACTCCTCGACGTCGAACTCCTCCAGTGCCAAGGAGACCTACAAAATAGAACAAAAAATTAAAGAATTTGCAAAGAAAACTATACATCAACATGACCTGCTAAACATCAACATAACCTTCAAAGCATAAACCTGGTAAACATCAACCTAAACTGGTACGTTCATAGTGTGTCGATCTCCTTGGCGTCGAACTCCTCCAGCACTGAGCAGACCTGCAAAACAAAACAAAAAAAATGAAATAATGTGTAGAGAAAACTATACATCAACATGAGCTGCTAAACATCAACATAACATGCAAAACATCAACCTAAGTCGTTCAAAGTGCGTTGAACTACTCGGTGTTGAACTCCTCCAACACCGAGCTCATACAACATTCAACACTGCGCAGACAACTCTCGGCGGAGAAAAACACAGCACTGTGGAGACAATGTTCAGGCGAAGAGAAACACAGTGAAACTTTGATACGGGCTTGTAGCCTAGATATATATAAACAAATTTTCGATCGAAAAAATAAATTGGCTGAAAAACTAACTCATCATATTCTCCCCCAACCGGCCAAGGATCCGTTACAGGTTTTCGTCAACTTTAACATTCAAATTTTCAGTCGAACACTATCTTTAATTGTTCAACCAAAAAAAATACTCCGGCAAAAAAAAAAGTGACTAATTTGGCCAAGAAAACGCAATGATGAATTTTCTATTGCCAATTCTCACAAAAGTGTAATCCAACTTCACTTTTCATCCCTGGTCACCTGGTTCGTATTCTGGGCAATTGGTATATTTCGTAAAGAGCAATTATTTTTCCAATGAAAAGAAAAAGAGGAAAAAATAACAAGAAATCGTTAAGTCATTAAGAAACCGTTCAGCAAGAAACAGTCTTAACTATTACTTTTTTCTTAACTAATAATTATTAATCTGGCAGCCTAAAAAATTCCAATCATCTAACATTCCATTCGATGGTGCAGACTAATACATAGTGGTAGTTGGGGGTGATGTTCTCAAAGGGGAACGCCTTACAACCTAAATATAACTAAATTATAACTTTATTTTAAATTAGTATTATTATTAAAACAATTAGTGAGAAAAATCTTTGATTTGTAACTAATATTTAAAATATTTTCAAGTATTTAGTGGAAATTAAATCCCTACCATACATTTAATAAAATTATTGATGAATGAATTAAAATTCTAAAAACTCTATTGCAAAATAAACACTATTCACATGATAATTTGAAAATGTATAAAACAAAATTCCTACCAATCATAGAAAATTTTAGGGGCGAATGTTCATCCTTTGGTGAAATTAAGGGGTTTTAAATTTTTAGTGGGCGAATATTTTGTATCATAGTACATTTTTACAAATCACCTCAAATAGCCCACCTTATATTAAGGGAGAGGTAAAAAAGGTAAATTTAGCCCTTGAAATTAGGAGTTACAACCTTCCATTCGCCCATTTTCAAGAATAGGTTTTATTTAAGTGAATCCTATGGGCCAAAGGCCCAAATACCATATTCATAAAAGAGGTATGGTAAATTAATAAAAATATAAATAAATGAGAGGTATGGTAAATAAATAAAGCATTTTTTATATTTACTCCATAAGTCACCTTATATACATGCAAGGGTGTAAACAAATAAAAATATAAGTGGAGGTATGGTAAATAAATAAAACGTCTTTTTATACTTACTCAAAAGATATGGTAAATAAATAAAAATATAACTAAACTATACGTATGGTAAATAAATAAAACCTCTTTTCATATTTAGTCCATAACCCTCGTTCTATTTATGAAGGCTCAAGAAAGAGGTTTTATTTAAGTGAATCCTATGGGCCAAATACCATATTTGTAAAAGAGGTATGGTAAATTAATAAAAATATAAATAAACAAGAGGTATGTTAAACAAATAAAACATTTTTTTATATTTACTCCATAAGTCACCTTATATTTACGAACACTCAAAAAATGGGTTATATTTAGGTGAAACCTATGGGCAAAATACTATGCGACAAATACCATGGACTAGATTGTTATTAATACCATGCAAAAAAACCATTATTAACCCTAATATTAGAATTAATAAAAATATGGCACATGAATTGACCCATGGTATTCACCAAAATGGCACATGGTATTGACCCATGGTATTCACTTGGAATGTAGCCTATTTAAATGGGGAATTAAACTAGAATAGATCCATCTTTACTCTGGGTCTACTAACCCCCGAGAGGTATCAAATATCGTGATATGCAAACTAGCATAGAGTGAAAAAATATTTGATCCGATCAAGAGTAAAAATGGATGTTGTAATTTAATGTATGTTAAACATTTTAGCTTGGTTAAATAAAAATCAACTATTAATTTTATCAATTTTTATAAATTACTAATAGTAATTTTTAAGCTCCAGGTTTATGATAACCCATGGTATTGACCCATGGTATTCATGTGAGCATAGACTATTTAAAGGGGAAATTCTATCTTAGATCCATCTTAATTCTGGGTCTACCAAGTGCTCAGAGGGATAAATAGATTTCATCCCCCTAAGAGTGGTAGATGTGGAGTTAAGATGGATATAGGTTGGTTTTTATGATAATGAAGATATTAAATAGACTTAGGAAATTATATTGTAAAAACATCTTAAGGTGAATGGTTAAAGCATAGACATTGGACAAGTATATTTGTATACTTCTGTTTTAAACTGAAACAAATCCAGGGCTAAAAGGAATGGATTGATTGCACTAGTCATCCTTCTATAACTTTCCAACATATGCTGGAGTAAACAGATTGTAATTTGGGTAATTTTTCTAATTGCAAATGGGAACATACTTGTGTATTGGCAGGGTGGTTACGAGGTCCTAGAAGTGGAGTAAACAGATTGTAATTTGGGTAATTTTTCTAATTGCAAACAGGAACATACTTGTGTATTGGCAGGGTGGTTACGAGGTCCCTATAAGTGATGAATTTGAATTTTTCTTGGTTTTATATATAATATTAGGTTTTTTCTCATGCTTTCTGTGAATGGCACGGGTGAATTTTATCTTACACCGACTAGATTATCCATATGTAATTTGGGTAATTTTGATTTCAAAAGATATTTTAAAGAATGCAATGATTTCATTTGTGTATTCAATAAACACAAGATCTTATAATTGAGTAAAATATTCGCCATGCCTGGTGAGAGATTCGCCAAAAAATTATATATACATATCATATTATTGATAAAATCGCCTTCCATTTTTCCTATATACCATGGAGATTCGCCCATTTATTATACATGTAAATTTAGGGGGGGTTCTTAAAATTTTCCCTGGTCGCTTGACCTCCAAGCAACTCCAACAACAATATGCTGCTGTCAATTGAGCTCTCTGGCTTTGCAGCTCTGCCTCCAACCCATGGTGACTCTGCCTATTACAGGGAGCTCGGCTCTAGTTTCTCTGCTTCCAGGTCTACTTACTGCCTCCTTTTCTCTCTATCTGTTCGTGGCTCTTAGAACCATTTCATTCCTCGACTGTTCGTTTCCTCTTCTACCCCTTCGGTTCGCCTATTGCTGTTCGTTTGGAGTTCCTTGCCTTTGCGTCATGGCCATCGTCCATAGGGAAGTGGCCACTTATCCTCTCACGAACTATGCTAGCTCTTCCTTGACGGTTTGGTAATCAAGTTGCACCGTGGAATGACTCATCCGCCAACCCAGTGTCAAATTGGAATGTCTATCCAGGAAATGACAAGGTTAGGCTAAACCCACTATCAATCTAGGAAATCCTTCATGCCAATGATAGATCATAACCAAATAGCACATGCATCTACCATGCATCAAAGAAATCATGCATGCAACCTATTACCCGCTAAGCAATCTAGTTATAGCTATTGATCCACTTGTTCTCTTTCACTTTCTTACTTTCCTTTTTATTCTTTCTCCAATTCCAAGTATGTGAACGTGCTCCATGAGTGATTGAAGAAAGCGCAAAGTGTGCAAGAGTATGAGATAATGAGAGAATAGAGAGACAACTTCAAGCTAAAACTGAAAAAGGTTGTGAACTGATCCTCAGAAGCTTTTTTATCATTAAGGCCTCTATTTTCTACATTTTTTCTTCAATTTCCTCCTCATGCAAATATGTGACCTTTCATCTTCCTTTTTCTCCTATTTTCCATTATTTCATAAATAAAGTTCCAATTAATACCACTTTTTATTTGTCAATGCCTTTTCCAATTTCCATAGCCGTTTATTAATCACTAGCGATTCCCATCACTATGTTTTTCGCAACATTCATCTTGGAATATGTGTCCCATGCCCTTGGTTATTACAAGCCCCTCCCCCTTGGGGGAACACCATCTTTGATGTTCAATGACACTTATAAACTAGCAAAACACATGTTTCCATAGAGCTCTATAACATAGCTCGATGCAACATTTACATCATATCATACTGCTAAAGACATAACCAACATATCATGAACACCATACCACTTATTGGAGCTTTATAAGACATCTTGATGTTGTATTTGCATACGCATGCACACACACACACACATAACAAAAAAAACATCAAACATATATCAAAATGCATCCACTCAACCAATGGATAGAGAAGGATACATAGACCTCATTTGATCATCCATATCCCATGTAGTTTCATCAAGCCCAAAGTGCATCCACTGCACTTTAACTCGGTTGATTCCAAAGCATGAGCATATTTCACTACAAAATTCACTAGGATTCCGGATGGAATTCTCCTTCTAGCTCCAACTGCAATACAAAACAGTAAATCACATGATCAACATCTTTCACATACTTCCTAAGAAATGACACATGGAAAACATCATGGACTTTCATTTTTGAAGCCAATTCAAGTCAGTAGGCCACTGGTCTAATCCTCTCAAGGACCTTGAAAGGCCCGCAATACTAAGGTGCCAACTTAGCACATGATCCAATCCTCAAGGAACTCTTCTTTGGATTGACACACAAGTACACATGTTCACCAACCTAAAAATCCTCAAATACCTTGTGATGATCTGCATAACTCTTCTGTATGTCTTGTGCCACCTTTAGATTCTTCTTGATAACCTGCATTTCATATTCCATCTCTACCAACACATCTAGTCCATTCAATAACATGTTCACTGGATCACTCCAACTTATAGGAGTATTACAAATCTGCCCATAAGGTGCCTCAAACGGACTCATCCTCAAATATTCCTGATACCCATTTTTATACACAAACTATAATAGAGGAAAATAATATTCCTACTTCTGCTTCTAATGCATAACATACATTCTCAACATGTATTCTAGAATCCTTTTGACCCTCTCTGTCTGTCCATTTTTTGTGGATGATAAGTTGTTCTGAAGGCCAACTCCCTCCCCAAACCTATAAATAACTCATTCCAAAACTGGGAAGTGAACTTGGCATCTCTATCTGACACAATCTTCTTATAAATACCATGAAACCTCACTATCTCCCTGATGAAGACCTGAGCTACCTCACTAGCTATATTCGTAGACTTCACTGGAATCAAGTGAGGTACCTTAGTCAACCTGTCAACCACAACCATAATAGAATCATGTTTTCTAGATTTCCTTGGCAAACCTGTAATGAATTCCATGGAAATGACCTCCCATTTCCACTCTGGAATCAGAATCAAGTACAATAAAGCACCTAGATGTTTACATTCTGATTTTACCTATTGACCATCCAAACACTTCACAACAAACTCGACCACCTCTTTCTTCAAGTTCGGCCAATGCTAGAACTTCTTAACCAATGTCAATGTCTTATGATATCCTAGGTGACATGAATATGGCTTAACATGAAATTCCCACAAGATAAGCTTCTTAAACTCATTGTTTTCCAGCACATAGATCATGTCCCTAAATCTGACCAAGCCATCTGTCATGAGATGATAGTCACATCTTGTTCACTTATACCCAGCTACTATAACCTATGCTTAAGTTGCTAGTACCTATCATCATGTTGTCCTGCCTGCAAGATATAATCCTATATCTATCCCATATGAACTCATAGTTGCTATGTGATTTTCCTGTACTCTTCTACTAAGAGCATCTACAACCATGTTCTCTTTACCATTAATGTACTTGATCTATAAGTCGAACTCACTAAGTGTAGATAACCACCTCGCCTTCCTGGAATTCAGACTATGTTTGTCAAACAAGTATCTCAGCGCACTGCGATCACTCATCAGAATGAACATCTTTCCAAGAAGATAGTGTCTCCACATATTCAATGCATGAATTATCACTACTAACTCAATATCATGCGTCACATAATTATGCTCGTGCTCATTCAGTTTCCTTGACTCATAGAATATCATCTGTCCTTCCAGCATCAAAACACCACTAAGTCCTCTCTTGCAAGAATTTACATACCAAAAACTCTTTCTTTGGATTTGCAATCTTCAATACCAAAGCATTTGTAAGTAAGTGCTTCAACTTCTAAAAAATAGCTACACATTCCTTTGTCCATTCAAATTTATTTCCTTTACTCTGCAAGGATGTAATAGGATAGGCAATCCATGAAAATTTCCTAATGAACCTCCTGTAATAACCTTCTAACCCCATGAATAATCTGAACTCATCCACATTCCATAGGAGTTTCCCATTCCATGATAGTTATCATCTTTACCAGGCCCACTTTTATACCTTCCTTGGAAACCACATGCCCCAAATAATGAATCTTTATCTGAAAGAAACTACATTCACTAAGTTAGGCATACAACTGATGTTCTCTTAGCAACCTCAACACTACTTCTAGATGTTCTCCATGCTCTTCCTCATTCTTAGAGTGTAACAATATGTCATCAATGAATATATTCAGAAAATTTTACAGATGAGGACACACCACACTATTCATCAAACACACAAAAGTAGTTGGAGCATTAGTCAAACCAAAAGGAACCACAACAAACTCATAATGCCCAAACCTAGTTCGGAATGCAGTCTTGTAGATGTCCTGTTCTTTGAGGTGTATCTGATGATATCCTAACCTCAAGTCAATCTTCGAGAACACAACTTGTCCCTTCAACTAATCAAACAAGTCATAAATCCATAGTAAAGGGTACCTATTCTTAATCATTACCTTGTTCAACTACCTATAATCAATGCACAACTTTAGAGTACCATCCCTCTTCTTCACAAACAATACTAGTGCACCCCAAGGCCACATAATTGGCCTAATGTATCCCTTTTTAATCATTTCCTTTAATTGTAACTTTAATTCCACTAATCATGGAGTGCTCTTCCTATACGATGCCTTCGATGTTGGTGTTGCTCCCAACATCAACTCGATAAGAAATTCCACTTCCCTTTAAGGTGGTAACTCTAAGATCTCTGCTAGAAACACATCTTGAAACTATTGCAAAACTGGATACCTCTTCAAGACTTCAACATCCTCATCATCCTTCCCTTTGTCACTAGAAATATTAAGTGCCAAAAATACACATCCTTTCCTACTACTGTACATTTCCTACATAGTTGTAACCATTCTCAATGATGTAGGTTTATTCTTACCTAGTAAGATTCTTCTCTTCATCATCATCCAAGCACTCAATAGCATTATCATAAAAATCCACCTTAGACCTGTGAATGTATAACCAATCCATACCCAATAGCATACTATATGATCCTAGGGGAAGCACATTTATATTTGCTGATGTAGAAATACCATTCAACTAAAATGCACAAGCTCTTACCCAATGATGAGATATTTTCCTGGTACCTGGCCAACTACACTAACCAACTTTGCATGCACTTCTTTATTCAAACCACACTTATCCACCAGGTCATGCTTGATATAACTAAAGTTAGATCCAAGGTCAATCAAAATAGAAACAACTTGATCACAAAGATTACATTCCATCTCGATAATATATGTCAGATGATTAGCTTGCCTATTATCCAATGTTGCATAAATCTGAGGGATACTCTGTCCAACATCCCCAACCATTTGTGCCTCTTGAGAATTGTAGATTTGTGGTTTGCTACCTTGATGTTATGGACAATATCTCCTGTGATGATCCTTGCCACAATTCCAACACTATAAAGGCTTCCTACCATCACCCTTATTTTTCTCCTCATATTGAAACCGCTATCCTTTGTTAGTTGCAATGAACTTCTTATGTGGTGGTACATTCTGCTTGTCATTTGTATCCCACCATTTTCCTCTCTTCTTAACCCAATTTCCTTTATTATTATTGTTACCTTTTCAATCTTGCTTAGGCTCAGTCTTGTGGTTCAATTTCTCATAATAGTGCTTCAACTTTCTAATGACTTCCTCCAACAATCTAGGTTCATCAAACTCAATCCTATCCTTGAATGATACCAATAATCCACTGATGAATCTCCTAATATTTTCCTTCTCCTCCTTAAGATACAACACATACTTCAACAATCCCAAGAATCCACAGAGTATACTCCTCATCGGTCATGGATCCCATCTTCAAGTCATAGAACTTTTTTTACCTATCATCATAGTATCTCTTAGATAGATCCTTCTTCATGAAACGTATCTCGAACTCACTCCAAGTCAACTCCTCTTCGCAAATTCCTATGACATTCTTCACATCTTCTCACCAAAAGTCTTTTGTTCCCTTAAGACTAGAATTAGTTATCCTATCTTTTATATTCTCTGAGTAATGATGCAATATGTAGAACTCATTCATCCCAGGCAACCAAGCTTCTACATCCTGTGACTTCATTTCTCCATTAAATGTAGGATGTTTTTCTTTCTTGAATTACTCTATCAAGTGCTGCTTCCGACTCCTATAAATATGGTAACGATGATGACGATGTTGTATCTCTGAACCAAAGATAGAATGCAACTCACGGTCATTACCCCTCCTATCAGGTTTATCGAAGAACCAACCATCTCTAACTATATCATCCCTGCCAAACCTGTATCTCAACTGAGACCTACTGCCACATGCCCCATTGGTCTTTTCCTCTTGTCCATGGCTAACCCTAAGAAATCCTTGTCTTTGCAAATCTGAAAAACTTTGAAAGATCACTACATTAACCTCTGCTTCCTTTTCTTGTTCTCTGGTAATTCTTTCCTATGACTAAATGATCCTGTCACTATGCTATGTTAGGGGAATACTCATCACCATGTCACTCATCTAATATGTAGGGGGAATCACATGAACTATAGTCCACCATTTTTCTTGTCATCTTTGATCCTATACTTCCTGTGAACATACCATGTCAAATAAACCAAACATAAACATAATCAACATACCTCAGTGAAGTTCAGGAGGCTATCTTGTCTGCAATATCAATTCGGACTAGCACAACATATATATATTATGAAATCCACATATCAATCATCTCAAAATCAATATCATCAACCTCCACATGGTAACACAACTACAACAATGACTCTCACAATGCATGCATAACAAACACATATACAACTAACATTCATGAATGGAAAACATGTTCCACCCATCCAGTCCATGTGTTGAACTTGGGATCTCCAATACCAATTTATAACCATGCCTCCCCAATTTACCCATTTTAACCATCCTATTAGGGTAAACATGAGAAGAGGAGATACTATGATATGACCCAACCTCCTAGGTCCCATTAAGGAAGCGGGGTTGATTACTGAAGACAAACTAACATCTTATAACATCCTACAGGGGATATCGGTCACTCAGAGGTTGAGTAACCACCCCCAGTGGTGAAAACCTAAGCTAGACACCCTCTTCTCTGACTTGGGCCCTCAACCACACCCACAATAATAAATCCATGCAATTGGAAGCCTCCAAATGCATGCACAAGCTTACATCCATGTGGTTACAACCCAAATTTTTCAATTAGGAGCATGTGGTCCCGAGATCTGAGCATATATTCCAAGTCAGCCTCTATACCACTTCCGAGAACTTCCTCTAACTTCTTAGAATCAATAATGATGGAAATAATGCTAGACATACAAATTCGAAGGAAAAAATTGACCTAGACTGCCTAGAACATATCAGACATTTCATCAAACACATGGAAAACAAGTAACCTATAGGTCATGAATGCATATATGATCATAAAATTTTGAGATTCATCTTATAATCATTGAGAAGTCCCTATTCCCTCTCCATATAGTTGCAATAACACTTATTAGTCTATTCATCCATCAAGTGATTAATAGTTAAATAATTCATAACTCGATCCATAGAAGATACACATTATATAATATCATATAGTCAGAAAATAACCAATATTTAAACCATGGTAACTCAGCCATAATATCACCAAAACATTGCCAATAAATATACATGAATCACAATAGAAGAATAGTTATTATTAACATAGGAAAATACCAACCAAGTCAAGGACTTCAACATACCACCCAACCATATATTGGGCTAAACCAAATCTCTCTTTCAACCAATCACCCCTACACCATATTCCAAGCGTGAATGTGGGAACTCATGGAATAAACCAAACAAAACCAAACAAGGGCTTCTAGAGGCCAAACCAACTCAATCCTAAACCAAAGATTCCACTTCATGGTTGAGAAACACTAACACAACCTAGATCAATATCTACCCAAGTTGTCAAGACCTAGAGGAACTAGTAACTCAACCTGCAACCTTCCAAGAGTCCAAAGCGTTTGTCCAACCCAGCTCCCAGACTAGTAACTCAACCCACCAAGGGCTCTAGAGCGTTTTTCCAACCTCGGCTCTAGGACAAGTAACTCAACCAAAGTTGTTTCAAGGCTTCTAGAGTGTTTGTTCCAACCTACAACCATAAGGAATTACAAGCACAAACCAAAAACAAAATCAATGGAAAAACCCACAATGCAATGGTTATCCAGGAAATGGAAAGGCTAGGATAAACCCATTGCCCATCCAGGAAATCCTCCATGCCAATGAAATATCATAACCAAATAATCACATGCATCTACCATGCATCAAGGAAATCATACATGCAACTTGTTACCTACAAAGCAATCTAGCTGTAGATGTTGATCCACCTATTCCCTTGCGCTTTCCTACTTTCTTTTTCCTTCTATCTCCAATTCTAAGTATGCCAAAGTTCTGAAAAAGTGATCCAAGAAAACTCTAAGTGTGCAAGAGTATGAGAGGGTGAGAGAATATATAGATAGCTCCAAGCTAAAACTAAGAAAAGGTTGTGAAATGATCCTTATAAGCCTTTTTATCATTCATACCTTTGTTTTCTACATTTTCCTTAATTTTTCCTTCTATTTACTTCTCATGCAAATTTGTGATCTTTCCTCTTCCATTTCTCCTATTTTCCATTATTTCATAAATAAAATGTCAATTAATGTCACTTTTCCTTTTCCAATTTCCATATCCATTTATTAATCACCAATGATCCCTATTATGTTTTCCCAAACATTGAGATTGGACTATGTGTCCCATGACCTTGGTTATTATTTTTATTTACATAGGAATAAAACCAGGGGTTGTTACAATACATACATCCATATCTCATCTATGTAGGAGGTTAGTCACTCGTTACCCTCTTCATATGTACTTTCTATTGTTATAGCTATGATACCACTTGTTATGGATCTAATATGAAAATATAAGACAATGCAAATAAACCCAGAAACAATAAGTTAGAAATAGATAGAAATGCTTCTTTTTATTAATATCAAACCCTTAGGGTAGGGAAACACCATACATTCACTCCTTAAGGAAGAAGAACACTCCACAAACCATATTCATGTTGATACAATAATCCTTGACATCTCTCCATGGGGAGTCTCTAGCCTCTATATAGGCCTCATACATACAATACCATGGGTCATTACCATGGTTTCCTTAATACCATCTATATAATACCATGGGCTTATTACATTATTGCTAACTACTTGTGGTCCCTTACATGATACGAGTTAACCACCTTATTTATTACTATGGCCCATCCCATTATTACATTATTCCCTTGGGTACCTCCCTTTGTACCCCATATTATCCCCCCTAGGTATACTACATTCCACCCCCCTTAACATGTTTCGTCCCCGAAACATGGGAAGAACACAAATAATATCTACTCAAAAGAGTAGTCCACTGGTACCATGCATGTGCTTTTAGCCATCCCAGAGAAAGGTGAGCTCTCGATCTAGCTGGCGCCTCGCTTGCTTGAGATGGAGGTTGACCCTGGCAGCTCTTCTGTGTTGATGCGTAGTAGGTGGATCGTCGCCCCTCTATCTGTCATGTAGGGGTTTTTGTCCCTATGGTTAATTCTTTGCCATCTTGTTGGTTGTTTTATTGTGGGGTGATGTGCATGGTGATATGCTAAAGTGTTAACCAATGGTGTATCTTTCTTTAATTCACCACCTAATGGAGCCTGATTAGTATCTAGTACATGTTGTGGTGCCTGTTTTTGTTTCTTATCTTCCAATATTACTTCAACCACTGAGTCCTCATCCATTGTAACATTTTCTGCTTCAGCCTCCTTGGACTCTATTTGTTTTTCTGGTACCCGATTTGACATTTGTGTTTGGTTGTCGACCATAAATGGCTCATCATCTTATATGTCAGTCCCTAGAACATATTCTGCTTCAGCCTTCTTGGATTCTACCTGTTTATTGATGGAAATATCTTGTAATGTAATTTTCTTCTTTTTATACTAGAGCTTCAAGAATTTCTTCTGCACATTAATATTTATAGTACCCACCGATTCCATCCAAGGGTATCCCAAAACAACATCCTCATTATCCATATCTGAAGCATAAAAATCGGAATGCAATACATACTTGTCCATAGAAATCTTCAAATCTTTATAAACTTGCACCTGCTCATCATTAACCTGTGTGTGCTCCATGTGTTGTGTTGGGACTTGCAAATTTTTTTGCCTAATTAACATTGATAAAATTATGCTTACAACTAGGATTTATAGACACAACGATCTTCTCCTTCCGAATGAATCCATGAACCTGCAATAAGGAGACACCAGTAGAAAATAACCCCTTACATGTCTCATTCTCCTGTTTTCTAGCATGACACCATTTGTCTAAAAGGACTCTTTCAAATTCTTCATCTGAAAGTTCGGACAACCGCTTGTTGGCATGTGAGTTC
The DNA here is from genome assembly GCA_000404065.3 of Pinus taeda. Classification (NCBI taxonomy): domain Eukaryota; kingdom Viridiplantae; phylum Streptophyta; class Pinopsida; order Pinales; family Pinaceae; genus Pinus; species Pinus taeda. Next base: position 26,150 of record APFE030980102.1, read on the forward strand.
CACCATATGGCAGCGTCTTCTTTCATACTAAGCCCTAGGAATATTTTCAATTTTTTTTGCCATAATGAATTTTCTTTTTCTATGAATTATTCAATAGTAGGGCCATTATCTTTCCCTGTAAAAATAAGAACCGCCATGAAGAGAATTTTGAAAAAAATTCACTTGGCAAAAATTTAGAATGGCCACAATTCCATCAATATTACTTAGAATCCCTATTATAACCTATTTTTGGAAATGGAACAACCATTCTGTATCTTCTCATGTGGTAGAAATCTCGATCTAGGTAGTGAAATTTCAGATCCGCGCTGCAACTGTCCTGTCATCACAAAAAAATTCTTAAAAAAGAGCTGATTTTAAATCAGTGATATCTCCCTCATTTGGACTCTGATTCGTTTGATTTTTTTTTTTTTAACTTGGGCATTTTTTCACAAACAATCTAGATCTGGAATTAGATTCTATAGATTTTGCACCAAAACATACAGATATGAGCTGAAACTCGCTGCCCCGAAAAGATATCTTCAACACCACTGATTTTTAGATCAGTGATATCTCCTTCATCCGAACTCCGATTCGGCCGATTTTTTTTTTGAAATTTGGTATTTTTTCACAAACCATCCAAATCTGCAATTAGATTCTGTAGATTTTGCACCAAAATTTATAGATCTGCGCTGCAAACTCGCTGCCCCGAAAAATCTCTGCAACCCAACTGATTTTTAAATCAGCAATATCTCCCTTATCTGAACTCCGATTCGGCCAATTTTTTCTTTTGAACGCGAGTATTTTTTCACAAAAAATCCAGAACTGCAATTATATTTTGTAGATTTTGCACCAAAACATACAAATCTGATCTGCAAACTCGTCGCCCCAAAAAATTCCTTCAAAAAAAATATATATATATTCTCCACTTTGCCCAAGAAAGTGCTTTGATACCACTTGTTATAGCTCTGATACCACTTGTTATGGATCTGATATGAAAATATAAGACAATGCAAATAAACCCAGAAACAATAAGATAGAAATAGATAGAAATGCTTCTTTTTATTAATATCAAACCCTTAGGGTAGGGCAACACCATACATTCACTCCTTAAGGAAGGAGAACACTCCACAAGCCATATGTCTATTCATACAATAATCCTTGACATATCTCAATGGGGAGTCTCTAGCCTCTATATCGGCCTCATACATACAATACCATGGGTCATTACCATGGTTCCCTCAATACCATCTATCCAATACCATGGGCTTATTACATTATTGCTAATTACTTGTGGTCATTTACATGATACGGGTTAACCACCTTATTTATTACTATGGCCCATCCCATTATTACATTATTCCCTTGGGTACCTCCCTTTGTACCCCATATTATCCCCCCCAGGTATACTACATATACTGCCATGTTACAATTTCTATCACTGAGTGTGGTAGGACCTACACCTCCATCTGCACCTCTCACATCTACTTGGGGCATTCCAACAATCTTATCTATGGCTGATACAAATTTCCTTAGTGTTCTTATGCCTACTCCTTCATCTGTGCGGACTATGGTTGTTAATCATAGTCAACCTATAGGGTCAAGAATATTTACTCCTAGTTTTTCCCAACCTATGGTTCTTGTCCCTAAAATAAGCATGGTCATCTCCAGAAATGTGCGGGGAGGATCATCCATTGCTTGTAGCCAGCCTGGGGGAAATTTTACTTCAAATATGTATCAAATCTAGTATAGTTCATTGTTTAGAGGGAATCCAACCTCTAGTACTTTTTGTGGAGCAGCTAGTTTACATGGGGGAAACCTTGCCATTAACACTATCACTTCCATGAGTTTTCCTCCTTATGTCGATGCTACTCCAAAATATTTTCCATCTATCCATGTCAGGTGCAATCTCGTAAGAAGTCATTCTCTCAGGGGTCCTCCACTCTTTGGCCACATTTTCCCTGGGGGGAACACCTCTCATTGGTCATGCTGGCCCACATGCTCGATATGTTGGGATGAACCCATACCAGAGTAAAAAACCTGTATCTCATAATCCTTATATGGGGTGACCTCACAGTTGGTCTGGTAACTCTTCTGCCTATGACCTATTTAGTCAACTCCATAATCCATTTTTATCCTCTCTTGATTTATCGGATTTGACAAAGACGAAAAATGACCGCATCTGACATGATCCCTAGTGCAACCTATGCCTACAATGTTACCATCCAATATCCTGAAGTTTGAATGGATGCCTGGAGAGAATCCATCCACCTATATTACCACTTACCATTTTTCATATTTTTCAAACTCTTTAGTGGATGATTCGATCAAATTACACTTGTTCGAACATATAATAACTGGAGATGTTGCCAAATGGTACATTGAATTGGACACTACATCTTATAGTGATTTTACATCCTTGGTCCAAAATTTCTTAACTAATTTCCAGTTACCTATGAGGTATGACATCGATTCTAAGATTTTGTCTAACTTTAAACAACACGATGCCATCTTTATTTCTAATCATATCCATGAGTGATGATGTCACAAGAGGCTGGTTAGAACCAAAATTCCTGATGAAATATTATGAAAATGATTAATTCAATCATTATGAACTCAAATTTCCAAACATGTCTCTATGTTTAAAGTTGTTACTGGGGAACAATCCATCTTAGCTACCCAACAACTAGATTTGATTTATTCTCAGTCGAGCATACTTTATGAAGTACTCCCAAATGCTCCATTCCCTTCCATTGACCTGCCTAAACATACTCCTGGCCCACACGTTGATGTTGTGATTGGGTCTGTTTCTAATTCCATGAGCCAATTTTTTACCCAACTTCAAAAATTGATTGTTACATCACAAACCTTAGCCAGTTTATCTAGCTCTACAAAAGCACTTTGTCTAGCTCTACAAAAGAACTTTATTTTGAGCAATCCACTGATGTTCTTATGGTGAAGTCCAAAACACCAAAGAACAATCAACAAAATAGTGGTAAAAATAACAAGAAAAATAAAAAAAATAATCAAAATTCTCTGGAGACTCAACCGAACCCACCTAATCATGGGGGGGTCACATGTAAGTGTCTCCATAAGATTAAGTTCCCTTGTAATATTTGTCAAGGTGAACATTTAACTCACGAGTGCCCTCAAATAGATGAAGCTCATAGGCTTCTTGCACTACCAACTTCTACCCAATAACCTATTGTTTTAACTCATCCAGTCACTACACAACCTCAACAACAAGTGGTTTCATAGCTTCCTACACCTCCATAAGGGGGAAATGAGGGGAAAATTTTCAATCCTACAAATAATTCATCCATATTTATGTGAAAAGAGAACACCAACGTGACTATGCGAGCTAAATATTATGATGTTTATGAGTTGACTTCTTCTTCTAAGGACTCAGCCACTCCACGTCCCTCCATTGGACCTCTGATCTTAAATAAGCTTGTGGAACCTGTTTATCTTCCACCTAAGGGTGTGGTTCGTAAGACCACACACAATCCATCTACATGGGTTTCCCAACATTATAGTATTTTTGAGGACTTAGCCCAAGCCACATGTGCCATGTTTTCCTTTGAGGTTTTACAAAGTTTCCCTCAATATCAGAGTGTTGGTGTGGGATTGTTTAAAAGCTCATGCCTTATTATCATCTTTCCTCAATTACCATTGCTCGACATTCCTTCATCCTCTTCTAAATCTTCTATGCATAAGCTCTTCTAGAACATGTGGACCCCATAGGCCTCCTCAAACTTGGGTGGTGTCTCATTTTCTTATGGAAGTTGATAAATCTAGTGAGAATCCTCTATTGGGTGTGTGTTATATTATTTCCACAAGTCATGGGGTTTGGGGCAGCACCTCGAATTTTTATTTTATTTTATGCAGACCCAAGGATGGGGAGCAGATCTAAAGAGGGTGGACAGACGTACCCATGGTTTTGCACATGGTTTTTCGGTACGATGGTTCTTTCCCATGGAATTTGTAGATCCAATCAAGAGAATTATGGTTATGCTCTAATCTAGGGTTAGTGGATTGAGGTTTTTGATTGCTTCAGCATGTATATGTATGTATTATAGAATTGAAAGGAATACAATGAAAAATCAATCTTGTATTCCTAGTTTTGGGATCTAGGGGAAAATATTTGTGTATATTTTTTTTATGTTCTGACCATTGTATACTTTTCTGTTTTAAGAATTCATTTGCAGGTAATTTATGTATAGGGTTAAAACCTTCATCCTCTACCACTTGTGATGGAAGAGATTGTCTCTATGGTAGTCTTGTTAGTACCTCATGACGCTAGTCAGAAACTCCATCATAATATGGAATATGACTAGGATCCTTTTCGCACATGGGTTGTCACTCTTCTTATTCCACATGCCTCCCTCGATGACAAATCCCCTCAGTTAGTTAACTTGGAGGTCATGAATATATCCACTAATAATCCTAAGGATATTATGCTTATTTCTGTCTCTAGTCTCCCCAATTCAAAACAATCAGAGCTTGGAAACATAAATCTTGAAATGATTCACGGGGAACCTCCTCGACCTTCCTTGGAAGTACCACACCTAGGCCGAGTCAAGTCTTGGGATTCTACTACTGTCCAATTAATTGTCTAACTCCATACCACTTGTTGACAAGAATCCTATACCCCCTTTATGTCTTGATCCTCACTTATGTACTAAGGCTAATTTTGAAAGTGAAACCATGTTAGAATGTCACTAGCATGGTCAACCTTTCTAGATTGGGCAGTTTGATTTTGTAACACCCTTCTCCCACATCTACCCAAGTAACTGGCTAACTAGGGTAAACATGTGATGAGAAGTTACTATGATATGATTCAACCTCCTAAGTCATGTTAAGGAAGTGGAATCAACTTAAACACACCATACATACCTTCAATGTTAACAATATGACTCCTAGGAACCATCCCAACCTTTCTGCTTGTTGTAGCTTATATTCTGATTTAAGCCTTATTTTCAGTTTTATCACGAAATGAAAGAAAAATAAAACCTTTGTTTAAAGTCCATGCAAGTTTAATAGGTGTGATCAAGTGATAATTTGATGAGGTGTGCTGCGAGGAAACAATAACCACGAAGTTTAATTAAAGCTCAACCCCCACAGTTGACCACGACGTGAGCATGGTTGACCACAACGTGTGGCCTAGAATCATTGCGGCTGTTCATTCTCAATGTAGTTCCCTTATATGCTTGACCCCCGCAAACTCTAAGAGAATTGAAGTATTTTTTTTGATTTCGCACAAGTTAATTTGAATGGGTTTTGTTTTAGAAATCTGATGCGACAATGTACCTACGAGAAGATCTGGGCCATTGATCGACAAGCCACTGATCCAACGGCAATCAGGCGACAACTTATTGAACGCAAGAGTATATCAAATGTAGTTCAAGCTTCCTAAAGTCCAAGCTAATCTCAGCCTTCCATCCAAAAAGATGGGATCCAATGAATATCGAGCAAAGAAATGATTGGGTTTTAGCACTAAAGTTAGACCCGATAGATTATTAATTGGTGATATATATTTCCCATCGGGTCCGTATGGGAGTCAATGAAGTGTTGAATAGGTGGACTTGATAGGATTTATTTCAAACGAGTTTAAGATCTCATGGGTTCTAGAGGATCAAACTGTTGATTGAACAAATGGTCGGATGGCCCATGCACACCTAAGGTGGACCTAAGGGTTTATGAACCAAATTTTTAAATCTTTTCATTTCCATGGCAAACTAATGTTTCACGTAAAATAGCCAATTTTGTTGTTTAAGTGAGACAATCATAATTAACGGTGGATGACTAAAACTTCAAAGGAAGGTGATTGGTCGGGTTTTCTTGTGTATTGGACAATCAAAACGCGCCCGATACATACGTAAGAACGGGTTCACGTATGGAATTTTGTCAAAGTTTATTATAATTAAAATGGTTTAATCATTATTAAAGCTTCTACAAAGAAACTCAGAAGTCGAACAACAGAGCCGAAAATCTAGCAGTTATCATTATTGTCTATCTTTCTTTACTTCCTATTATTCTATATTCTTTAGAAGGAGGTGTCTTTTACCCTCTGTATAATGTTTTTTAATAATTTTTACTCTAGAGAGTTAGGAAAATAATTAAGTAGTTTGATAGTTTTGGTGATCACCTACTGTCTTGTAAGGTATAAAAAGAGGTAAATTTAGAAAGAAAGGGTTGGAATTTTGGAGAACCTAGAGACTAAGCTACTGAATTCCTGATACAACTGTTCATTAATGAAGAATCAAAAGTTTTCCATACGTTTTTGGGTATGATTTTGTGTCTTCTCTGTTATGTGTCATCTTATGTTTTCTTCCTTTAAGTATAGTAATTGAAGTTGCAGGTATTTATTTGCCTATGTAAATAAAGTTAAATTCTTAAAGAGTGCTCCTATACTTGAATTTTCCGTCTCTATAATTCTTCTAAGTTACAGATAATAGTTTCTATATAAAACAAAATACTATCTATAACTTCTCCAGTGTCACAGAGAGTAGATCTTGCGTTAAACAACATATTGTCTATGACTTATTCAATATTTCTTCATTCATCATTTATATTCAACAACTAAATGGCATTCTAATGTTATCTTGTCACCTAAGTATTGAGGATCAAGAACCATATTTCCTAGGTCCTTTATTTCAGAGCACAATATATAATTGAGTGACAAACAAGTGACAATCTTTGTAATCATTAATGTCTTAAGCACAATTTCTATACATCTAGGAGATTGGTTTCTTAAGGTACAACATTACTAACTAGCCCCTAAGTCCCACTGAGTTATTAGGCTATTAAACGTCTATATTCTCTTGTGATGTGGGAATTCCAGCATCCAGAGATCCCACAATCCTACATATTTGCATCTAGGGACTATTTCGAGTAGAATTGTGCCAAAGTCCAGAGAATTTAAGGCACTTTTCAAGCCTAGAATTCCGGCCACTTCCTAGAACTTATTGTAACTTTTAGAATCCATTAAACACATCATGAGAAGACTAATAAACCAAAAAACTATTAGGTCCCTATACTGCTACAGTAGCCCCTTATTGTTATTAGTGAAACCCCCTTATTGTATTTTTGTGCCCATGTAGTCCCCATATTGTTATTATTGTGCCCCATAGAAGCACACTATTGTTATTTTTGTGCCCTTATAATATTATTTTTATGTAGGGTCTGATTATATTGTGACCCCTTAGACTCCTATATATAGAAAGGAGGTATTCTCATTTGTATCATCCAAAAATTGTTCATTTGTGTAATGTAAAGGAGTTTTCCCCCTCGAAGAGGCTAATTTTGAAGTCGTCGATATATATCTTCTTCTATTTTGTGAGCTGGTTGCATAACAAAAACTAACTTTGGGACTAGGCCTGACCATCCCCAACTAGGAGTGACATTCTGCCAAACATTTGGCATGAATGAAATATACAAGTTTAAATAAAAGATCTGAACATAGGGGTCTTATACTTATATGAGAATCGCTAAGAATCATTTGTCCCTTACATAATTAGCTATAGTACCGTCTATTAGGTCATAGATACATTATTTATTCATTTACAAATGGAAACATGAAGAGAGCCATGCATAGCCACTGTCATCATACATATTTATAATGAGCATAATGACAAAAAAAATACCAAGGAAACAAAAATCATATAATCCACATATAAACCAGTATAATACTCATGAGATAATAAGGAGAAATAACCTCATATTAATGATGCAAAATCCAACCCGGTTTGGACTACCATGTTCCACCCCACCATAGAATGGCTTAGCCAAATCTCTCTTCATCCATTCATCCATGTGCCATATTCCAAGCATGAATGTGGGGTCTCATAAAACACATCAATCCAAAACCATCCAGGGATTTTAGAGGCCATCCACCTCAACCCATCAAATAGTGATTTCACCTCATGGTCGAACATCACAAACTATCATTAGATTGGTCTCTACCCAAGCCTTCCAGGGCTCCAAAGTGTTTGTTCCATCCAAGGCTTCTAGTACTAGTAACTCAACCCATATCTTTTACCAGGCTCCAAAGCATTTTTCAAACCAAGGCTCCAATACTAGTAACTCAACCCACAACATATACTAGGCTCTAGAGCATTTGTCCAACCAAGGCTCCAGGACTAGTAATTCAACCCAAGCTGTTACAACGCTCTAGAGCATTTTTCCAATAAAGGCTTCAGGACTAGTAACTCAACCCAAGTTTTTACAGGGCTCCAAAACATTTCTCCAACCAAGGCTCCAAGACTAGTAACTCAACCCAAGCTGTTACAGGGTTCCAAAGAATTTGTCCAACCAAGGCTCCAGGAACTAATAACTCAACCCAATCTAAAGGAAACATGATAACCAACCAAAAAAAAATAAAGAAATGAAACCACAAGACCATGGCTATTCAAGAAAAGGAAAGGCTAGGAAAATTCACTGTCAATCCAGGAAATCCTCCATGCCAATGACAGATCATAACTAAGAAACCACATGCATGTGTCATGCATGCCAAAACTAGTGAGGAAACATACATGCAACTCGGTACCTGCAAGAAAAACATACTTTAGTTGTTGATCTTGATGTCCTCTTGCACTTTTTTCCTCTTCCTTTTTCCTTCTTGCTCTAAAACTCTAGTACGCCACACTCTCAAAGAGTGCTCCAAGAAAAATCTAAGTGTCCAAGAGTATGAGAGAGAGAATAGAGAGAGAACTCCAAAACTTAACTGAACAAGATACAATGGCCAAACCTATCAACCAGTGCTCAGAAGCCTTTTTATTACTAAGGCCCATATTTTCTTCATTTTCCATTATTTTCCTTCATTTTCCTCCTCACATGCAACCTATGACCTTTCACCTCCCTTTTCTCCTAATTTCCATTATTTTCGTAAATAAGTGCCAATAAATGGCTCATGCCTTTTCAAATCCTTTGCCATTGCCTTTGCCAATTTCCGTAGCCATTAATAAACCAATGAACACCCACTAGGATGGTTTTCCCACCATTCAGCATGGAATACGTGTCCCATGACCATGGCCTTGTATATATTTTACATAGATTTTTAACCAGGGTTGTTATAGAACCCTCCCCCTTGGGGCAACACCATCCTCAGTGTTCAATGACACCTATCACCAACCAAACTATTGAAAACAAAACATACTTCCCATGGAGATTTATAACATATCTCATTACGGTATTTACAATGATCATCTACTAAAACGTGACAAACATACCGTTTAATGGAGATTTATAACACAACTCATTATTGTATTTACAATAATAACCACATATACACACATACACATTTTCTTCACCCAAAAAATAATCATATTGTCTATGGATCTTTATAAATCCAACTCGATACAATATTTATAATAATACACACATATACAAATATGCACATTTTCTCAACCATAAAATAAAAATACAAGATGCCTTCATCCACAATAGGGGAATCCAGAGGCTCACACCTCCACCCTCAAAGTAATACCAGGATTCACCTCCTTCCCAGGAAGTCTAGAATCCACTACAAAATTTAAATTTACATACAATGTCTAGTGCTACAATCATTTGCCACTTGTCCTCTAAGGGAACCGTTATCGACTCATTATTCTAGGGTGCACTCCCAACATGCATCTAATTCCATCTAGAAATGCTAATGACCAAAAAAATCATCCCCGATCTTCCTTTCTCTACTACATAGTCCCTTGGGCAATTCACTCACCCCCTTCTATGTAGTCACTCACCTTCCAGGTTCCGTTGTCACCCCCATCCTGAGTAGTCCATCCCTTGGCAATACTTCCTTGCATCAACATATAAAAAAACAAGGCATATCCCTACCTCAAACCATCATACTGGTCATAGCATGCTCATGGAAATCAGTGGACACTATTGGGTACCAGTGTCCCACAATGGCCCTGCTCCTGAATGCTTTACCAACACACTATTGCATGTTATAATTCTTTTTTGCTACTGTTGCTAATTCTTGCAGTCAGTTTCAACCACCCAGCTAAGCATTTTCGTGCTTTCTGTACCAAGCACATAACTTCCTTTAGATTCAAAATAAATTAAAATAACTTCAAATCATACCTTATTGGTGTCTTGGAAACAAGGTACACTTTCAATTTTGTTCGCTTCCTATTAGAACAAGTCAAGCTAACATATTTGACAAAATCATCATGTATAAACATATCACATTAGTTTAGCTCAAAACACAACCACAATAGATCAAAATCATAATTCACATGTAACCATCATAAACTAGAATCATAGGTCATGTGTAATCATCATAGGAAAAAATCATAAATCACATGCATAGTAAAACTGAAAATAAAATATTGATACTTATCCTTTAATCAATCTTTAGCTTCTACCTTGTCCTTATTCTGTATGCACACCGGATCGGTTGCCACACTCAAAAAACACCCAGTTCCTTATCCTCAACCATGTGCACAGATACATAGTGTGCATCACATACATACAACCACACACAACATGCAACACTATGCAATACATGCACCTACACCAAACATACCACACTCACATCTACACCCAGTGTACAACACAACACAATACATGGGCCTACATCCAATGTACACCACCACACAATACATATACGTACACAAAGTAAAACATAACGAATACACATGTCACGATACCCCGACTACACCATATGCATACTTAATACCACATGCCCTCAATGCAACATGTATGAGATGCACACAATACCACACTTACACCAATACTAGATGTACAACATTTACATAGCACCACCTATATGTATGACACCCTGCACAACATGTACACAACATCACATGTACACAATATCACATGCACAATGTGTACACAACACCACAGTACATCGCACCACTTGTACACCATCTACACAACGCCAGACATACATAGCACCATATCCATGACATGTACACGACACCACATGTACATAGCATCATATGCACAACATGTACACAACACCACCTGCACACAACAACATATGTACAATATGTACACGACACCACATGCTCACAACACCACTTGTACAATCATGCACACAACACCATATGTACATAGCACCACATGTACAACATACACACAACACCATATGAACATAGCACTACATATACCACATGTACATAGCACCCTATATACACAACACTGCATATCCAACATGCGCACAACATCATATGAACACAACACCGCATATCCATCATGCGCACAATACAATATGTACAAAACATTGCATATCCATCATGTGCATAGCACCATCTATACCCAACACTGCATATGCAACATTTTCTCAACACTATCTGTACCACCCTCTACATAACATTGCATAAAAAACATGCACACACATTATTAAGTCCCTATAATACTAGTGATTCCCCCATTACTATTGTCATTGTAGCCCTTATTGTTATTATTGTGCCCCTATTGTCCCTATATAGTTTATTGTGCCCCATAGAAGCCCACTATTGTTATTGTTTTGCCCTTATATTATTATTGTTATGTCGACTTTGATTATATTGTGACCCCTTAGACTCCTATATATAGAAATGAGGTTTTGTCATTTGTATCATCCAAGAATTGTTCATTTGTGTAATATAAAAGAGTTTTCCCCCTCGAAGAGGTTGATTTTGAAGTCGTTGATCTATCTTTTCTTCTATTTTATGAGCTAGTTACATAACATTCGATATCAGAGCCTTTGGATTCTAGGGTTTCGCTACTCCAAACAGGTCATCGTGGAATTTTTGCTATAATGTTTTTTATACGATGTTTCAAAAGCTAAAATTAAAACCCATTTTATCTGAAATCTCGATGCACCTCGGGTCCAAATTTAAGATCATTTATCACTATATTTTTGGAGATAGAATACAAGTTAGGGTTTTTACAAGCTCTCGAATTATATCTCAAATAGGTGACCTAGGGAAAATCATCATAACTTTTTCTTTGAGCATTAGATTGAAATTTAACAACAAGTTATAAAAAGACGATGGCCTATATTTTTTTTTGTATAGGTTTCAGATCCTAGGGTCGAAACAGTGACATGTGGCACTTCGTACAAGTTCACTCTACTAAACTAGTCTATAATCAAATAATTGTGGGAGATTTGGGATAAGTCTTCCTTGGAGAATGAAAACATGATCAGACTTTTGGGGTTGGAAATAGGACTCAACGAGCTACCACAAGATGCAATTTTAGACCTTGGATATCCGAAATTACAAAGATATAATAGATTCAATATCGAGATCCTATAAAGTGAAAAAAAGTGTGTATTTTGTTTTTAAATTTTGCATAAGTTTTGTTTGAAAATTTAGTTTGAATTAATTCAAAGGGCATAGTGAAACATAATTATCATTAATTGATACCTTGAAGAAAGAAAATGGAAACACCTAGTAAGCAACCTGAAAGCCCTAGCATGACTCATGAATAACAAGAAGAAATGCAACATGATATATCAAAATTACGAGACCAAGTGAAACAAAATTCACTCTCACAAAATGTAACAGAAGCTATGATGGATGGTTTAAAGAAAAGAATGGAAGCTAAGATGGATAGTATAGAAGAAAAACTTAAAGGAAACATGGAAGATTTGAAGACAGATTTGAAAAAGTTGGTACAGCAAATTCTTACTAATGGCGAAAGGGTAGTAAAGAAAACTCATGATGAGAACAAAATAAATGTTAATCATGATTTCATAGAGTCTGACATTGGATTGAAGACCCGCCATGTTCCAAAGATTGATATGAGGAAGTTTGATGGCAAGGATCCTGTAACATGGATACTACAACTGGAGCAATATTTCAATCTCCATAATATGAAAAACACACAAAAAGTATGCATTACAACATTATATTTGGAACCAAATCAATTTGTATGGTATTGATGGCTTTTCTCTCATAAACAAATTGTCACTTGGGAAATGTTTACGGAAGAAATGATATCACATTATCAGGATACAAAAGGAAAAAAATTTTTAGCCAATTAATAAATCTCAAACAAAGTATTTCGATGATGGAGCACATTGAGGACTTCCAAAAATTAAATATAAGGGTAAAATATATTCCATAGGAGCATAGGATTGATGTTCTCATAGGGAATTTAAAGGATAACATCCAACATGAGGTTCACCTTTGGGAACCTGATTCATTGGAGAAGGCATTCAGGTTGGCAAGAAAAATGGAAAGAAAAATTATGGCAACAAGGAAGCCTACCACTCACAACTATAAATATTGAAGTGTTGGTGCCCCTAGCCTTCCAAAACCTACAAGGTTGACACCACAACAATTGGAAGAAAAAATAGAAAAAGGGCTTTGTTCCAGTTGTGATAGCAAATACACTAAAGGTCATAAGTGTGTTAAGAAGAAATTATTTTACATATATTGTGAAGAGGAGGAAGAAAAGGAACAAGAAAAATAAAAAGAGGATATACACTAGGAACAAACCCTAGATAAAGAAGAAATGGATCTGACCATATCTTGTAATGCATTGGATGAAATTACCACTCCTCAAACTACAAGATAGAAGGACATATCAAGAAGAAAAAGGTAATAATGTTGATTGATTCGGGGAGTACCCATAATTTTGTTCATTGTAAGATAGCCAAGGAATTGAATTGCTTCCTATATCTAGCACCAGAGTGTCAAGTGATGGTTGCAAGTGGAGGAATCACAAATTTTGTCTAGAAAGTGCCATAATATCAAGCTATCCATGGGAGAATATGTATTGAATAGCCCAATGCTTTCCATTCTAATGGGTGGCATTGATGTTGTACTAGGAGTCCAATGGCTACAATCCTTGGGTACAATAGTTTTTAATTTTCAAGAAATTTTCATGAATTTTTTTCCAGAAGGAAAGGAAGTCGAATTAAGGGGTATCGTAGGGAAACCGGGAAGGATAATCATCTCTAACGGAATGACAAAGATTCTAAATAAATAACAATGAGGCCTAATTGCACAATTATGTTTGCTAGAGTTTCCCACATCGAAATAATCTATTTCTCCAGATCTCCAAAAAGTCTTGGACAATCATTCCAAGGTATTTGAGACTCCCAAAGGCCTCCCATCTATTCATGATTATGACCATGCCATTCATTTGATTCGAAGAAGTGTTCCTCCAAACATCAAGACTTACAGATCTCCCTATGCCCAAAAAAGTGAAATGAACGTATGGTTGCAGAAATACTAGAGGATGGTATAATTCAACCTATTCAAAGTTCTTTCTATGCTCTAGTAGTATTGGTGCATAAGAAAGATGGATAATGGTGCATATGTCTAGATTATAGGGAGCTCAACAAGATCACTACTAAAGATAAATTTCCCATTCTTGTCATTGATGAATTATTGGATGAATTTCATGGATCAATTTACTTCGAGAAGTTGGAACTTCGTTTAGGATATCATCAATTTAGAATGAAGACTGAAGACATTCCAAAATCAACATTTAGAACTCATGAGGGTCATTATGAATTTTTAGTCATGCATTTTCGCCTTACCAATGCACATTCTACATTTCAAGGCTTGATGAATTCCATTTTTAAACCCTTCCTTAGAAAATGTGTGTTAGTACCTTTTGATGATATACTAATTTACAACAAGTCTTGAAGGATCATGTTCAACATGTTGATAGGGAGCTCAAACTATTGGAGCAGAAACAATTATATGAAAAAAAACTCTAAATGTTTCCTTGGAGTACAAGAGGTGGAATATCTGGGTCATATTGTATCTCATGAAGGTGTTAAGGTAGACCCTAGAAAAATGAAAGCCATTTAGGAATGGAAAATCCCCACATCCATAAAGCATCTACGATGGTATCTCGGGTTGACTGGGTATTTTCACAAGTTTGTTAAGAATTGTGGGAGAATAGAAGCACCTCTAACAACATTATTGAAGAAAAATGCATTTTCATGGACTCAAGAAGCAACAAAGGCCCTTGAGCATCTTAAAGAGGCAATGTGCCAAGAACCAGTCTTAGCTATGCCAAACTTCACAAAAACCTTTATTGTGGAATGTGATGCCCCAAGAAATGGAATTTGTGTTGTTTTACTGCAAGAAGAAAGACCCATTTCTTTCAAAAGTCACTGAATCGAAGGAAATTATTTACACAAATTTATTTATGAGAAGGAAATGTTGGCAATACTACATGCACTTAAGAAATGGTGACCCTACCTAATGGGAAGACATTTCAAGGTAAAAATAGATCATGATAGTCTTAAATACTTTTTAGAACAAAGATTATCGTCAGAAGAGAAACAAAAATGGATAACAAAGATGTTGAGTTATGACTTTGAAATCATCTACAAAAAGGGAAGAAAAATTTTGTGGTAGAAGCACTCTCAAGAAAGGATGAGGATTTGGAAGCATTACTCTATGCCATTTCTATTATCCAACCATATTGGATAAACAAAGTAAGGGATGAATGGAAGAACGATGAAGAAGTGTGGGCACTCATTCAAAAGTTACAACAAGATCTCAGTACATATCATACATTTAGTTGGAAAAATGATTCATTATGGTACAAAGATTGCTTATACATATGTAATCTTTCCCAACTCAAACGAAATATTCTGATGGAATTGCACACCTCTCCCTTAGGAGGGTACTCAGGATTTTTAAAAACTTACCACAAGGTTAAGAAGGAATTTTTTTGGGATTCCCTTAAATCATATATTCAAAAGTTTGTGGTAGAATGTTTGGTTTGCCAACAAAATAAAGTTGAAACAATTAAGACCCCAGATCTATTACAACCTTTATCCATTCCAAGTGTTGGGGGATGGTTTCAATGGATTTTATCATAGGTTTACCCAAGTCCAAAGGAAAGAGTGTCATCATGGTGGTAGTTGACAGACTTACCAAGTATGCACACTTTTGTGCATTATCTCATCCATTTAAAGCCAGTACAGTTTCTACTGCATTTATGAAAACAATTCAAAATCTACATGGAAACTCAAAGATTATTGTAAGCGACAGAGATCCCATTTTCACTAGAAATTTTTGGACAAAATTATTTTCTTGTATTGGTACTCAGTTAGCTCATAGCTCATCTTATCATCCTCAATTTGATGGGAAAACTGAGATAGTAAACAAATTTTTGGAAGCATATCTTCGTTGCTTTGTATTTTATAAATAGACACAATGGGTCAAATGGTTGCCTCTGGCTGAATGGTGGTATAACACTTCCTTCCATACTATAGAAAAAATGATCCCATTTATGTCACTTTATGGATATCAATTACCATCCATCACATCATATTTAAGAGAAAATTCTAAGGTTCAAGCAGTGGAATATCACATCGAGCATCAACAACAAGTTCTCCAACTTTTAAAGGATAACATCACTTTGGCGCATAATAAAATGAAACAGCAAGTAGATCAACATCACAACGAAAGAATTTTTGATGTAGGTGACTTGGTATTCCCATGGCTACAACCATATAAACAAATGTCCCTCAAGCAAGCTAAGAAGAATAATAAATTATCACCAAAGAATTATGGTCCGTACAAGGTGTTGCAAACGATTGGTACTATGGCATACAAATTGGAGCTTCCTTCAGATTTTGAAGTGCACCCAGTTTTCCATGTTTCATGCTTAAAGAAGGTTATAGGTGACAAGCTCCCAGTTCATACAATATTACCAAAACTTGACAAGGAAGGAAAAATCATATTGGAACCTTAAGTAGTCATAGAAACAAGAACTTGACATCTACGAAATCAATCAATTTCGGAGTATCTCATCAAGTGGAAGAACTTACTTGCTGAATATTCCACATGGGAGGATGAAGTTTTTTTACAAAAGCATCCAAAACTACTCAAGCATTGAGGACAACACTTTTTTGAAGGAGAGGGGCATGTTATGTTCATATAATACTAGTGATTCCCCCATTACTATTGTCATTGTAGCCCTTATTATTATTCTTGTTCCCCTATTGTCCCCATATTGTTATTATTGTGCCCCATAAAATCCCACTATTGTTATTGGTGTGCCCTTATATTATTATTGTTATGCCAGCTTTGATTATATTGTGACCCCTTAGACTCCTATATATAGAAAGGAGGTTTTTTCATTTGTATCATCCAAGAATTGCTCATTTGTGTCATCTAAAGGGGGTCACCCCTCGAAGACGCTAATTTTGAAGTCATCGGTCTATATTTTCTTCTATTTTGTGAGTTGGTTACATAACACACACTATATATACACAACACCACATGCGCACAACATCACAAATGCTACATGTGCAACATATACAACATATGCACAACAATAGTACCACACATCCAAAACCATACTATCTCTACCATGCAACCTTTCTTCTGGTGTCTCTCTGCCATCCATGCTTATCCTAGCATGCCATGGATCTCACTACTTTATTCAGCTGATGTATCCCTCAGAGTTGCATGTCATAGAAAAAACATAGGCATAATACAAGCATACAATATCAATTCATATCCACATAATACTAACCTTGTATATTTTTCATGACTACTCTCCCAACTTGATTCCCCATAAGACCATGAACCTCATCATGTCATTCACATGCATAAGAAATCATTCCTCCACAAGAATGATCCTTGACAACCCTGTTGGACAGTGACATAGATACAAAGATACATAGATTTACATAGATACATATACATAAACATTAGCATAAAAAAATCATGATCATGTCATACAATGACATACGTATACACATATATACATATAAACACTAGAATTAAAATACCATGATCCATGAAAACTCTTTCAGACATGATATACATACATACATACATACATACATGTATACATATATAAGCATCAACGTAATCATGATCATAATATAATTACTAGACAGAGCAAGTTCAAGGTTAAGATAACTTCCTTTATCTATGTACAACATGTAGAACATTGAGAACAATAATTCCCAACATAGCTAAGGCATTTGACACCTCAAATCCATTCACTTCAACTTTCCTGATAGATTTCTCATGGTCTTCCTTCCATCATCCTTTAACACCAATGGACCCAACCAGTCCAACTGGATGTCATACTCTTGCCTTCAACTGCCCTTATACATGAACCAAGCTTCATCCAATCTTACATTACCTGTTAGGTTTCAATTAGATCTCCCTGATCTCCATTAAATTTCCTCTTTCCCAACCAATTCCCAAGACTCAACACATCAAAAGAAATACCAAGAAACAAGCAAGAGAAAACCAAGGAAAACCAACAACAATATGACACCACAAACAAAGTGGCATGGACATGCACAAGACATAAACAAAACCACAATTAAGCATAAAAAATCACCAAAGACCAAAATAACAAGACTAATAGTAGAGACCACGATTCAATCTCCATGGTTCCCAAGGAAATCTCATCCTAAGCCTTCTTCAAGATGTCATGGCAATCTCTCTTGTCATGCAATTCCTTGCATCATATTTCCATACACACATAATTGTTAGTGCATAAATAAAACTAAAAATACACCAGTTACCTTATCTTGTTGTGCCAAGCATGATCCCTTGTAATCAAACACATCCATACCATCTCTCACAGGACTCCAATTCCTTTCACATATCTAGCTATAATTAGACAATAGTTGTTATACTTGTCAAATATATGTCCATGAATATAGCACATACCCATATAATGTCAGGTGAAATCAAGGTTAAGAAGGTTTCGTGTATGCAAAACACTCATTTGTTTGGAATTAGGGTTTCCAAACACAACCAAAGGAATTCTTTCCCAATTCCTTTTATTTTACCATTTACCTTGCTACAATTGAGTCTTACAATGCATAGTCACATCACCCAACTATTAGTTATATAAACACATCAACTATTACCTTATCAAGCTAATACCAGGCATGTTTCCCTGCAGCTACTCACACATGTCAATAACACGTTCCAAAGATCAAGACATCATATATATTAATTTGAAATCAAGCTTTACCAAGTCTAACAAGCATGTCATACTCAACGATCAACTCACATTCATCAGTCATAATGTTACAACTATCACCTACTTACACTCAAGTACATATCAACTGTCTCAACATATATGTATTACTACAACCAAAACAAGATCATTTTGGCAATAAATCTTATAGACACATACTCATATCATTCATGTAATCAAACATTCAGAAAACATATAGATGACATAATAAACACCAAACACTCAAAAACCAAATAAACAACATAGTTAAACATTCAAGCACAAAGTAGATGACATAAGCAAGCTCATACCTTAATGTATATTAGGGGAGGCTATCTTGTCTGCACAATTAATCTAAATTAGCATGATATAACTTCACAACTTATCAACTCAACACAAATAAGGTCATGATATCCATAATATTAACTAGCTAACATGTTCACATCATAAGGTCATAGACATTTATCATTCTATTGATGCCTCAAAAATAACTGCATCACATCGGGGAAAACCACCTAGTCCGGACCTTAAAGGCAGCTCCTTTTCCGTTTGGTGTGGTGGCTCCGACTGTATATAATGGGACTAGTTTCCCAATGATTTCTAAATAGGATGGATAAGTGGTTGATTTTCTATTATCTAATGATAATGATGGATGATTTATTCTAAAATGAAAAATTATAAACAACTAATGTATCCCAGGAAATTTCCACTTTAGTACAACTTTTGACGATCTTTATCTACAAATAGGCAAATAGATGACTCCATTGATAAATAAAGACATTTATTCATATGATAATTACTTTGTTCAAGTAGTTGAACAAAGTAATAATTAAAACATTATTACACTATTCTTCATATATCATTGACATAAATACGATTGAAAGAATAGAATTCCTTAAACATTCAATAGTGATAAGTATAAGGACTACTATTAAAACACATGCATATATCAAATGATAGCAAGATTAAATAAATGTTGATTCATATAAAAGAATGGAACAAAGACATAGATAATAGTACCATATGTAATTCGAATCCCTTCCGATATCAATCGAATTCAGATCTCGTCTTCCAACTTAGAAATGCTCTCACAAAAAGCAATAGTGCATATCTCATCAAAGTATTCTTCATTAAAATTCAGAATATTGGACCAGTATTCATAAAAAATTATATATCGGAAGCACAATAGTGTGACTCCTGATCCAAGTTTTATACAAAAATTGAGGACCCTTTCTAAAGACATGAAAGGGTCTATAAATACTATCTAAGCTAACTGATTATGAAATAAAAATGCTATGATATGGTATAACCAAATCATGAAAATCTCCTTGAAATAAAAATGCTATGATATGGTATGCTTGTAGTCGGTAGAATGATTCACTGTTTCAGTCGATCATCCTTTGGTTTGAGTTGGCATATAGCAAGCATTGGTTGCAATTCTAGAGGGTGACTTAGACATGAATGCAGTTGGGTTGAATACGTAGCATCATAAATTTTGGGAATCATGTAACCGATTGCATCAATTAAACATTTAAGTGCTGCTTTTTGACTATGTGGTTTAACCAGGATGAACCAAAAGGTGTCCCAAGTTAAACTTTGGATGCCCATGATTAATCTTTCCTTCTTTTCTAAATCCTACTTGCATGATTTCTTCAATGCTTTAGCTGATGGAAATTTACCTGGAGTGCACTCTGAAATCAAATTAGACAGATAAAGAGTATTATTAATTAATTCAATCAAATTACCAGCTACCGATCTACATCTTGAAGTTGCCCTTTCTGGCTTCATCAATTGGGATTTCCATTTTAGGAAAATAATTTCCTTGTGTGATTCTAGAATTCTAGGCAGATTTGAAGCTTTCCCTTCATTGGTTTCTTGCCAGGCAAGAAAGTTTGTTAATGTCTCATCGGTCTATTCCAAATTCTGCCTTGCGTCAACTGATTTGTCAATCATTGAAGAAGAAATCTCACAGAGGGGCTCAACAAGAGAAATATTATGACATAGTAAATTTAACTGTTTAATCAATGCCTTATTGATCTGGAGAGCTTCGGATCTGAACTCTGCTGGTTGAGGAAGACTTTTGAAATTTTCTATTTGTTGAGTTAGTTGAGCGATTTCCTCATCTTTTGTTTTTCTCAATTTCTCATTCATTTTCTTTAGCTTGGCCAATGCTAAGGATAATTCCTTTTGTTTCTGTACTGCACTTTGGTCTATCCTCTGCTTCTCCTTGAGCAATTTCTCATTTAGTTGGTTATTTGTTTGTTGTTACGCTGCTAACTATTGTTCCAACTGTTCTATTTTCTGTTGCTTTTCAGATACCTATGCTTCTAGTGAAACAATTGTCTAATCTTTTTCTTTGAGTAAATTGCTAACTTCTGATGCTTTATCCATAGTAACTGCCGGGTATGCCCTAGCATATTGAGAGAGTTTTGTAAGGTCTTCAGAAGGATTAATTTCTTCCCTCCACACCACATTAGCCATTTCTGTTTGTGCAGGTAAAAGAGAGGATTGATCAAACTTTATCTTTTTCCTTTGTGTTTTAACTATAGCCTTATGTTTTGGGTTGTAAAAGACATATAAAGGTGGTATTTCTTCTACATGTAGGATGATTTTATCAGATGGATTTTCTGGAATTATCTCTATATCTTTCTGAATGATGGGTGGGCCGCTGGTTCCTTCAGTTGGAACCATACTAGTTGATGTTTTGTGACCAATTATCACTTCAGGCGTGTTGGATCCCTGTAAGGTCTCAATATTGCTTATAATGGAATCAAATTGTTGCCATTCTTGAAGAAGCTTGGGATCAATCTGAGTATCTATATCCATGCGTTTGCTATCTTTTCCCTGTTCCTGTTTATGTTCCTATTCGTGTTTCTGTTCCCACTCCTGTTCGGAGATCTTTTCCACATCGGAAATATTTTCAGTAACTATTTGTTTAATCTGGCCGGATGACTGGGATTTAGGTTCTGTGACTAAGAGGTCTAAAGGCAGAGTTTGCAACCTCTTCTCTCTAAGCCTATTAAACACTTCTAATCCTTCATCTTGATATTTGATTCTAGCCAATGATTTAACTTGAAATAAAGATTGGGCTGAGGAAAATAGATCATCGAAGTCATCCTTTTTATGATCAAACTTCGCAAGTTTGGCTTGTTCAAGAACATTATAGGCAACTTTTCTTGGATCATATTGCCTGTTGGGGATTGTTGCAAGATTCAACATTTGTATTTTTTCTACCTCCTTTTCTGCGTGTTTGTAATCATGAAGAGTGAAAACACCGCATCTTAAAGGGAATGTAGGCCATGCCTGTTTCTTTGAATTTTAAGGGTTTTGGATGTCCCTTCTACTATTATTTGATAAGCTAATTCCTGAGCTAACAATTTATCAGGCACATACAATGGAAGGACATGCGGTTTTGTAGGGCTACCAAAAAGCCTTATATAAGTTAATTTTTCTTCCCCAAACCAACTGTCTACTACTATCAAATTTGTTTATGCTTCGGGGGATATCTTTGGAGCAGAATTATCAAAATAGAGTAATAAATAGGCACAATAAAACCATTGCAGATTTTGTACAAATGGTTTTTGTAGTTAACCTTCCATAACTGATCATGATAGATATGGATTGGTTTAGGGTCTGCGGGGGTCCATCTCCACCGAAGCAATGGAAATTCAGAATTGAAACAAACAATTTCCATAATATATGCATTGTAATAGAATGGGGGAATGGTCCTAGTAGTTTGATATGCATTTGCTCTATATTCTAGGATTGTTGTGGCTAATTTGTCAGATAAAATACTGGCCCAATCCATTACATAACCATTGATTTTCGCCTCCATTAGAGGGACCATTTCTATAGTGAACTTAGTAGAGTCATGTATTCCCCACATTCTACACATAATAGCTTTGGCATAATAGTAAGGAGAAGCCAATGAGTCCACAGAGTACATATCCGATGATTCGTGCTTGTGCTTCTCAGGAAAATGTCTCCACTGCTTAATCGGGGTTGATTCTGACTCATTTTCTTTTGCAAATGCTTCAAGAAAGGCTTTCTTGTACCGCTTTTCAGGCTCAGGTAAGTGATACATTTTCCTTATATCATATGGCTAAAATGAGTTGAATATCCTCCTGTCCGCTGTGCACAAGGTTTTGTTTGTAACTAGAACTTTTTCCACTACCCATCTCATGACATTTGTATATGGGAGGAATTTAGCTCAGGCATCTATTCTGTGAAGAAAGGAGCATGCCAACACTTTAAGAGTTCCTTCAGACCTATCAGTTGAATCAATTGTGGTGTCTTCTGATAGTTCTTCAGGCTCTTCAATTTTAATTAGATTATAGATACCTTCCCAGCTAGTATTTCCTAGTCTGAGACATGTCATGTCTTATATTAATCCCTTTTTATTTGGTTCAGGATCTTTGGCTGGCTGAGCTGTTGCTACAGGAGCTGCTGCTATGGATTTCTTTGACTTCCTTCCCATTTTGTTTCAGATTTTTGTTCTTAGAATAATTATGCACAAGCGATTGCAAAACCGTGATACAGAGAAATACTGCAACAGACCAATATGATAATGAAAAAGGAGTTACGTCGATCAGTAGGTGGTGATGGAATATAGTTAAGGGTTTCTACAGATGAAATCTAAAGAAAATATCTATGCTTAACTGCTTCATTGGATAGTCGTTTAACCTATCAATCATGGTAAAGACAGTTTTAAATGCCCATCATGTCGCTTATATGCCAAATGATTAATTGAAGCGTGCCTTAGATTTCTTTGATGGATGATCATTAATAAATCACAAATTGGCGATCAGGAATATCAAGGGAAAGGCTTTAACACTTGCTTTGAATATCTCTGATCTCTAAATAAGTTATATAATGCATGCAAACCAATTTAAATATATCCTTGAGATGCGTGCCTAATAAATATATCGCAATCAGGAATGGAGTTTGGATTTATGGTTTTGTCAATGCGATTTCACCGATTGCCGATTGCGATATGTTTTATCACATCGAAGGATTTGAGCTTGCCTTCAATTATGTGTTGGCTTGTTAGTGTCATTGCCGATTTTCCAATTGTGATATGCTTTATCGCATCAGAGGAATTAAGGGGCTCCATTACATTGTGCTTGGCATTTGGCTTTTCCAATATCCAATTGCGATTGCCTTTTCGGATTGGAGTGAATGGGTAATGTTTATTGTGGCTTTACGTATGTTTCCTTGTTATTGTGATATGCAATCTTCCGATTGCTTTATCGTAATAACTAAGAGTTTTATAATATTTTTTAAAGTCACGCTTTTTATTTTTATTCAAAAAAGGCTTGCCAAATGATTGATTTACCTTAAGCCTTTTAATAAAGGTTTTTCTTATTATGGGTTAATACCAATTTTATTTATGAACACACAAATCTTATTAAAGGACCCATTTCTTCTTTAAATTTTATGTAACGATTTTTTAAGAAATGGGGGGTTGTTGATTAGCACAACACGTTCATACATAATAATCACATATGCACAGTCAATCTAGATTAGTATGACATAATACCACAACATATTAATTCATACTTGAATGCCATATCCCTGACAACTTTTATATACCAATCCAAATTATTATGATACATATAAAATCAATATCTTAATGTAATAACCCTAACCATCAAATTACTAACATATAACAACAACAAGTTATATATCATGTTCATCACTAGCATATAACCTAATCACCAATCTAACTATTATATAACAACAACAAGTTAACCTATAACATACTCATCAACAACATATAACATAATCATCAAGTTATCTAACATAAAACAAAAATAACAATGCATACAACCATAGGATACTATCATTCATGACCATCTGACACATGTGCATATGAATACACTAATCAACTAGCATCTATCATGTATGTAACCATAACATCAATATAATGAAAGGCATACAAATAACCATAATGCATATAACAATACTTAACCTACATACGTGCATGCCCAACATACAAACCTGTATGACAACATGCTCTTGCCTCGAGGTCTAATGATGCAACATCAATTTGATGATCTACATCTCCATCTCTATCTCATCCAACACATTATCATCATAACATACTAATAGCATCATGATGACCTAAAATGCATACACTTACCTCACAATGCATGTTTGACCTACTATACATCCATAACTATAACCATGACAATGCATGCATAACAACATATAGACATCAACATGCATAACGAATGCATATACAACCATAAACTCATGTCGACAAATTATAGAACAACACCATCAACCTCCACATGGCAACATCACTACAACCATGATCAACACCATGCAAATGAAATAATAACATGGAATATAATCATAAGGAACACATATGCAACTAACATGAACACATAACCAACACACCACACTAATCTGAGGGATGAACCTAGCTATGATACCACTCTATAACACCCTCCTCCCAAATCTACCCAAGTTATTGACCAACCATGGTAAAAATCTGACGAGAAGTTACTATGATATGATTCAACCTCCTAAGTCACGTTAAGGAAGTGGAACTGATGTAAGCACACCATACAGACCTTCAACATAATAAATAAGACTCCTGGGAACCATCCCAACCTTTTTGCTAATCATCCCCTGAGTCCCACTGAGTTTTTAGGCTATTAAACCTCTATATGCTCCCATGCTATGGGCATGCCATCATCTAGAGAGCTTTGGACGATCCCATAAGCTTGCATGCCTACGTCCTGGGACTATTTCTAGCATACCTGTGTCAGAGTTCGGGTAATATAAGGAACTTTCCAAGCCTAGAATTCTGACCATTTCCCATAAATTGCTGTAACTTTTGGAATCCATTAAACACATGATGACAAGACTAATAAACCAAAAAAATAACTCCAAGACCAGGGCTCACCATCCCACTCCGGGACTAACATTTTGTCAAACACTTGGCATGAATGAAATCTACAAGTTTAAATAACATATTTGAACATAGGGGTCTTATCCTTATATGAGAATAGCTAAGAATAATTTCTCCCTTACATCATTAGTTGTAGTACCATCTATTAGATCATATATACATTTTTTATTCATTTACAAATAGAAACATGAAGAGAGCCATACATAAGCACTATCATAATACATATTTGTAAAAAACATAACGAAAACAAAAATATTAAGGAAACAACAGCCACATAATCCACATATAAACCAATATAATACTCATGAGGTAACAAGGAGAAATAATCTCATATTAATGATGCAAAAGACAACCCAGTATGGGACTACCATGTTCCATCGGACCATAGAATGGTTGAGCCAAATATCTCTTTAGACGTTCACCCCAATATCATATTCTAAGCATGAATGTGGGATCTTATAAAACACATCAATCCAAAACCATCCAAGGCTTATAGAGGCCATCCACCTCAACCCATCAAACAATGATTCCACCTCATGGTCGAACATCAAAAAACCATTATTAGATTGGTCTCTACCCAAGTCTTCTAGGGGTCTAGAGTGTTTATTCCAACCAATTCTTACATAACTACTAACTCAACCCACAACTTATACCAAGCTCTAGAGCATTTGTCCAATCAAGGCTCTAGGACAAGTAACTCAACCCACAACTTACACCAAGCTCCAGTGCATTTTTCCAACCAAGGCTCCAGGACTAGTAAGTCAACCCACCTAGGGCTCTAGGCATTTGTCCAACCAAGGCTCTAGGATTGCTAACTCAACCCAAGATGTGACAGGGCTTTAGAGTGTTTGTCCAACCAAGGCTTAAGGACTAGTAGCTCAACCCAAGTTGTTATAGGGCTCCATAACGTTTGTCCAACCAAGGCTCCAACACTAGTAACTCAACCCAAGCTATTTTAGGGCTTTAGAGCATTTGTCCAACCAAGGATCCATGAACTAATAACTGAACCCAAGCTAAAGGAAACATGAGAACCAACCAAAACAAAACAAAGAAATGAACCCACAACACCATGGCTATCTAGGAAATAGCAAGGCTAGGCAAATCCACTACCAATCCAGGCAATCCTCCACGCTAATGACAGAGAAACCACATGCATGCCAAAAATAGTGAGGAAAACATAAATTCAACTATGTACCTGCAAAAAAACTTGTTGTAGTTGTTGATCCCGATGTCCTCTTATACTTTCCTTCTCTTCCTTTTCCTTCTTATTCCAAAACTCCAAGTATTCCACACTCTCCAAGAGTGATCCAAGAAAAATCTAAGTGTCCAAGAGTATGCAAGAGAGAATAGAGAGAGAGCTCCAAAACTAAACTAACCAAGCTACACTAATCAAGCCTACCAATTCATCCTCAAAGGCATTTTTATTAATGAGGCCTCTATTTTCTTCATTTTCCATTATTTTCCTTGATTTTCCTCATCACAAGAAACCTGTGACCTTTCACCTCGCTTTTCTCCTAATTTCTATTTTTTTCATAAATATATGCCAATAAAGCCTCATAAATACTTTGCCATTGTATTTGTCAATTTCCTTCACCATTAATAAACCAATAAACACCTACTAAGATGTTTTTCCCACCATTAATCTTGGAATACATATCCCATGACCGTGGCCCTATATATTTTTACATGGATTTTTAACTAGGGTTGTTCCAAATTTCCTTTAGCATGGACCCACATTGTTGAGCTATATGGTCCCCTCACCCTCCATGAGCTCACGCATACAAACCCTTGGTCTGTGCTCAACTGTGGGCATACCTTAGCATGACCTATTGGACTTTGTTTTTCTTGTATATATTGTACGTAGGAGTATGATGTTTTTACCCTTTTTGGTTTGGTGTGTGATGCAAGTATTCGCAATGTCTTATTCATGCCAAAAATTCAACAAAAATTATAAAACCCAAAAAATAAAACAATATGGTCTTGGTTTACCTCATCCATGTTTTATTTCTTTGATTATGTGATGTAACCATAGGTCTAATCTTTCTATATGGTTTTTAAAAGAAATGGTGGCATTTTTATTGTGACATCCATTAGACCTTATGTGCATCTCGCTAAAATTGACATATAGGGGTAGGTCATATATCACCATCATTGTTCCATTATTGACTGTTAGTGCCATCATTATGCCTTAGGTCCAACCCCATCAAGTTGTGACATTAGCCACTTCTTTATTCATGTCGTAGCTTGGTGGTCGAGCTTACCTAGTCATGGATACCCTAGCTAGCACCCTTTTTTATGTTTTGGTGTCCATGTAGTTATTTTTATTGTCTTTCAGAATCCCTTCGTATGAGCCTCCATGACCTAGAATTTGAGCTATACCCCAAGAGGATTCCACCACATTATCCTCGTGATTTCCACTTCCCATCAGCCTATTTTTCATGATGAGCCTTAGATTCTTCATTCCATTGTCATAATCTACTTTTCCAGCTATTCGCTTTCAATTTGTTCTTTACCCTTTCTTGGAGGAACCGTTTCTATGAGTGGTCCTATTAGCTAGCCTCTTGTCCTCTTTACGCCATGAGTAGTTCCACCATTACTAGAACCTGTTGTTATCCCTTATACTACTCATTCCTCCAGGAGTAGTTTCTTTTAAGCTCTTTTCAGACTCCTTAACTCAGAAAAGATTCTTGAGTGAACTTGTCTCCTTCACACTCATTAACGTACTTGAAGGGATGTCTATTCAGTATCATTCTAACAATTTTTGAGATTGAGTAGAATAGTTACAAAAAATAAATACTCTAGTCTAGTATGGCTAGAAGGTTCTCCCTTGTATTATTTTATCTCTTTTCAGGATTGGGGGACTAAATTTATGAAAAATAAACCTAAAAAGAGAAAAGGGAAGGGAAAATTCATCTCCATTAGCCATCAAAATGGAAGCATTAGTTGCGTCACCCTTGAACATGGAATTTGTATGCATCATTATCTTATAGTTCAGTTTTATCTTGCCTACGAGTCATAACATACATATGAGCCTATCTACTCCTTATGTTGGTTACTCTTCCAGTCATATGGAGTGCGATTCAATGCACCCTGCATCATTTCATGATATCACGTGGTGCTCATTAGTCATGATGCCAAATCACTCTTTTGCCGTGTTTTTATATGCCTAAGGGAAGTCTCAGCCTATGTCTTCCATCTGTAGTAGCTTGTTGATGTTTTTGATTCATGCGTCACTATGTTAGTTGTAATTCATCATTTCATGACTTCATCCATCCACTACAACATCTTGGTTTGTCCCATGTCAATTGATGGGGGATAAATCAATGCCCTCATTTGACAAATATTCTCCTCTCAACTTCAGCTCATTGTCCAAGAGTTTGATCTAGGAAATAGTAGTACCTTGGAGATTTTAGACTTTAGTGTCAAGTTTCCTCATTATCGAAAACATTTTTCCTTTATTGACTCCTAATCAGTTGAGTCCATGAGTGTTTGATGTCATATCATTTATTCACACTTAGTGGAATGTACTAGGTACCTTGGGGTCCATTTCCACATTGGTGGATTCCCTTGCATTTGCTATTGGTTTACCTCATTGAATGGTAATCATGTAGTTTCTAACATGATTGACATTAACACATCTATTCACATGTCGTAGATTCGTACCATCGAGGTTATGAGGAAGACACTAGGCTAGGGACATTTCAGTCTTATATGGAACCCTTCCTAGGTTGTGTTGGAGTTATGTTTCATTATGTACATTGAGGGCTATTTTAGGTTACTTCCTATTTTTTATGTGTCCATAGTCTTCATGATGTATGCTATGACATAGATCCACACTATATTTGTTGGTGGCTAAGCTCTATCTGATGAGTCACATGGATCCATTGGGTATTCTTCATAGCGATGTTTAGAATTTCATGTCATGGATCCACAGTGTATGTTTCGGCATCCATGTTCAATATCTCTTTATGAACAAGCATGGGTATTCATGTCTTGGTGATGTTATCAGTAGAGTTGAGACTTCATCATTTGAGTTACTCTGATCCAACTTTGTAGTCTTGGCTCCTTCCTCCCATTTTGAGATTTGAGTATTATTGTAATGCATTTCAGCCATCAATTTATCTTCTGGCCTCTTGAATTAGGGGGAATCTTTTATAACCTTATTTTACACTCCATTATAGTAAAATATACCCATGATCAAATTACCTCAGTTACTAGCTAGAATGCAACCCCTTTCACCTTTTCTTTTACTTATGTGAGATTTATCCCATGTTAAAAGGGTGAAATTACATAATTGAGCATTTCCTTGTAATTATTTTTCCAAAATATTATAATTATTAGATAATAATTATTTTATAATTGGGATAATTGAGAAAAATCTCATAATTGTGAAAAAGGTTTTTATTGTTTTCCATTCACAAGGAGACCAACTTGACCCACTTGTGTATGAGTTGGCTAGGGGTCCATTATTGTAAAAGTTTTCTAACCTCTCAAGCCCCTAGGTGTCTAGATACATTCTCCCAAAGGATAGAATGAGCCTATATAATCTCACTAAGAGGAAAGGAGGTTAGATCTAGTATCCACACTATAGCATGAGAGCTTTGTTGTATTGGGAGAGGAGACCATGCTACAACCTTGAGGAGGGGATATCATTTTTTGAAGGTATAATTTTACCATTTTGTTCATGATTAATGAAATTACATGTTCCTGTTTATTTTTGATAACTTGGGAGGTACTCCAAAACCTAAGGTTCAAGGTTTGGAGGTTGGAGCACAATAAGAGTCACTTGTAGGCTTAAAACCAAAGGTTCAAGTTTTTTACCTAGAGGAGTTTGGAAAAAACCATGAGAAATATGGGAATGATAAAATTTGAGGTGATAGAGGATGGTGTTTCGAAATTCACTCAAATTGGAGCTCGAGAACTCGAGATATGAATTTTTGAATGAAATTAGGGGTTAATGTGGCACCAAATGGAGATCAGTTTGACAATTTGAAGTTCCAAAAGTCATGTTTTAACACCACATGGATTTGTATATATGTATATATATGTATATATATATATATATATATATATATATATATATATATATATATATAATATATATATATATATATATATATATATATGTTATATCTAATATATGTATATATATATATATATATAATATATATATTATATATATTATATAATATAATATATATATATATATTATATATATATATAATATATATATATATATATAATATGTATATATATATATGTATATATGTATATGTATATATAGTATATACATACATATATATCATATATACATATATATAATACATATATATACATATATAATGATACATATATATATATACAATAGATAATATATATAATATTATATAATATATATAGTATATATATATTATATATATAGATAGATATATATATATATGAGTGATGTTGGAGGTCACTTCAAATCCATCCAAGAGCATCAAATCATCATCATTTCATCTCTGAGGTGGCCACAAGAAAAGGAGGACAAAGATGTGTAGGTTTAGGGATGTTTTGGGCATGTTTTGACTTCATCACAGGTCCGATTTTATTGCAAGAGGAGGCTGCATTACAGAGAGGGGTTATAAGGGTTGTTTGAGGTGCAAATTTGTTGTAGGGTACCTCTGTTTGAGGGTTGCAGAGAATAGTCTCCTTGTAGGGGTTCAAAAGGCCTAGTTGAAGGGTGTTAAGGGTTTTTGTAGGGTGCCGCAGAGATCTGGAGGAGTTCTGGATAGTTAGGAGAGGTATGAGAGGCCTAATCTAAGGAAATTATCCTCCCAGAGCATAGTCCTAAACAATAGTAGAAAGGGAAAGCAAAACCGCAACTATAGAAGGCTAGTTGTGTAAGGTTATCAGGGTTATAATAGTGGATCACAAGCCCTAACTAGGAGAAAAAAAGTACAACAGTAAACAACCTTTGAAACCAAGGTATGCTATGATATGTTTGGGTTGATTTGATGTTGGGAATGGGGTCCTAGTTTGGAAATTTTTTGTAGCCTGTGGGAACCATGTGTTGAGGTTGACTTGGGTATCATTCGAATGAAGTATTGGGCATCATTGGAATGGTGGAGGGAAGCATGTTGATGGCCCAAAGTATCCCTTAAAAAGCAGTTTGAAAGTGACATTGACAACTAAAGGTTGGGTGAATATTGGAGCCTAATGTGCAACACTTTGATGGACAAAAGTGACTGCTAGATTGGATGATCAGAGCTCAGGGATTGGCCGTCCAAGAAGAGAATACTGAATCGGCTCATTTTCATTGTAGCAGAAGCGACTTGCAGCAGTGATAGGTGGAAAACCTCCTAGAGTCTCTATGTGTTGTCCTTTGAAGAATAATGGGAAACTAGAGAGTAGAATGGGAGTGGAGGACCAACAGGACGAGATACCACATAAAGACTGCAAGTGTATCTTGTATTCTTGTACTTGTGGATAATTGAGGGCCATTATCTCTTGTATGGGATCACCAGAAATTTGTATTTTATGTTATTTAATATAACGAAGTTGGGTTGATATTTTGTAAAAAGTTGTCTATAATTGTGCATGTGTGATTTACTACTTTATATTGTTCGTTACACAAAGTAGTTCTATTGAGATTCTTAGTTTGGTAATGTCAAAGACTATAAGATTCTATCCTAGACCCATGGAAATTCAACATGGTATCAGAGCATGCCTGAGCTACTTTGGAAGATAGTGAATCATCAGAGTGCAAAACGAAGTACAACTTGAGAGGGAGTTGCTTACATTGTGGGTGACAATGTAAAAGTTGCAGGTTGATCTTCGGTATGAGGACAAGTTGGAGGATTTTTTAGACTATAGACCACGGAAGGAGAGGATCAAGTTGGTCTTGTAAGTCAATAGGATCTAGGAGTTCACTAAGAAATCCATCAAGAATCCAACAGACCCAAAGGAGCTGGAAGTATAAGAGGATTTTGATACGAGGGCAAGATTGATCATCCTTGATGGTGTGAAGGATTCCCTAATACCTCATTTTCCTGGGAGGAACATTGCACATGAGATGTGGATGGAACTTTAGAACTTGTTCCAGAATAAGGAGAACCAGGTACTGGTATTAAAGGATAAGTTAAATTCCACCAAGATGATATAGCGTGAAGGAGTGACTTCGTATCTGATGAGATTGTCTGGGGTCAAAGATGATCTTACTGCCATCTGTGTGAATATTTCAGATTCTCATATGGTGAGGATTCCTTTGAAATGATTTTCCAAGGAATGGAATCCCTTCATCAAGGGGATCGTTGCCGAAGAGAAGTTTCCAAATTGGACTAGGCTGTGGGATGACTTCATTTAGGAAGAGTTGTGAGACAATGATCTTCATCCGAAGAAGAGGGTTTTAGATGATGACATGGCGCTTGCAGAACAAATGAAGGGTAAGAAAAATAAGGACTTGATTAAATTCAAGTGTTTCAACTATGGCGATATGGGCCATTTCTCATTGAGATGTCCAATGAAGAAGAAGAGAGATAGGAGAAGAAGAAAGGGAAGAAAGTCATTGGTGTTACCACTTTTGCTGAGATAGATGCTCTCACCAGAATATTGGAGGAGGAGGAATTTGTAATGATCTCTCATTTCTCATAGAGTACTATCAAGGAGGATGGATGGTACATGGAGAGTGGTGTGTCGAAACATATGACAGGGTCATAAGAGGTTTTCGAGACTCTAGCTGAATGTGGCTCGAAGTTGCACGTGGTGTTGGGCAACAAGAGTCAGAAGGAGATCCGAGGATCAAGAGTTGTGCCATTCATGATGGAAACAGGACGGTTGATGCAAGTCTAGGATGTATTGTTTATACTAGGACTCATATATAGGGTGATATCTACCTCAATGATTGTCAAGAAAGTGTTTGAGGTCTTGTTTCAAGATGGGAAGTAAAGACTTAGGCACAGAGGCTCTAGCTTTGTAGGTATTGTGTTTAGAGTTAGAGAGCATGGCCTATACAGGCTGACAAGAAAGCCTATGGACCATGGGAACAAGAAGCAGGATGATTAGGTGTAGGATCCAGAGAAGCAAGTGCAAGTGCAGGCTTCAAAGGGGTAGGTACAAGTTCTAGAGAAGAAGGTCCATATTCTAAAGGCTCAGAGGGAGTCAAGTTCTAGTGGATTCTTGTAGTTTCAAAGAGATACTTTGCATCCCAAGAAGTGCGTGTGGTTAGTGGGGAGAAAGGGTGCTTCCACATTTGCTAAGAATGAATCATAGAGGGATTGGAAAGTGATACATGAGAAGAAGAAGAAGCAAGACACATCTAGTGACAATGACATTTTCGAGAGAGTCATAGTTCATACTACAGGGATTGCTGCAGTGGTGAGCACCAAGAATTGGGCGAGTGTTGCAAGTAGTGATGATGATGATGAGTTACTTCCTATTCTTGGAATGACCTCCCTCGCAAATAGGGAATGTTGATTTTTGATGGCTTGGGAGGTACTCCAACCCCTAGGGTTTGGGGTTTAGAGGGTGGATCACCATAAGAGTCACTTGTGGGCTTGGAACCTAAGGTGGGGGTTTTGTACCCAAAGGATTTGGGAAAAAACCATGAGATATATGGGCATGAGAAAATTGAGGTGATGGAGGATGGCATGGTGAATCCAACGCTTCGAAAATCACTCAAATGGGAGCTCTAGAAATTGAGATATGAATTTTTGAATGAAACTATGAGTTAATGTGGCACCAAATGGAGGTCAACTTGACAATTTGAAGTGCCACAATTCATGTTTTAACACCACATGGATTTGTCTATATATGAGTGACATTGGAGGTCACTTCACATCCATCCAAGAGCATCAAATCCTCATCATTTCATATTTGAGTTGGCTGCAGGCAAAGGAGGACAAAGATTTAGAGGTTTAGGGATTTTTTGGGCATGTTTCACCTTCATCACTGGTTCGAGTTTATTACAGGAGCATGACACATTACAAAAATGGGTTATAAGGGTTGTTTGAGGAGCATATTTTTTGTAGGGTAGTTCTGCTTGAGGGCCACAGAGGATAGCCTCCTTGTAGGGGGTTGAAAGGCCTAGTTTAAGAGTGTTAAGGGTTGTTATAGGGTATCACAGAGACATGGAGGAGTTCTAGACAATTAGGAGAGGGTTGGGAGGCCTAATATAAGGTAAGACTCCTCCTAGAACACAATTCTAAACAACAAGAGCAAGGGACTTCAAGACTTCAGCTATAGAAGGCTAGTTTTGCAAGGTTATGAGGGATGTAACAGTGGGTCACAAGCATTAACTAAGAGCCGTAAAGTACAATAGTAAATAGTCTCTGAAACCAAGGTATGTTATGATGTGTTTAGGTTGATTTGATGTTAGGGATGGTGTCCTAGTTTAAACAATTTTTGCAGCTTGTGGGAGCCATGAGTTGAGGTTGACATGGGTGGTTGGAAACCTAAACAAGGAGCAGATTTCACAATGAATTATTGGGCAACATTGGAGTAGTGGAGGGTAGAGTGTTGATGGCCCAAAGCAACCCTTGATAGGAAATCATAGAGTGACATTGACAATTGAAGGTTGGGTGAAGATTGGAGCCTAATGTGCAACGCTTTGATGGACAAAAATGACTATTAGATTAGAATATTGGAGCTTAGGGGCGAGCCTAGAAGAGCAAATTAAATAAGCTCATGTTCATTGTAGCAGAAGTGACTTGCAACAGTGATAGGTGGCAATCCTGGCATCTCTATGTGTTTTCCTTTAATGGACTAAGGGGTAGGTAAAGAGCAGAACAAGAGTGAAGGGCCGACACGACGAGATATCACATAGATACTCCAACGAGATTTTCAGTGTATATTGTATTCCTATACTTGTGGATAATTGAGGGTCATTATCCCTTGTATGGGAGCCTTAGACAATTGTATTCTATGTTGTTTAATATAATGAAGTTGGGTTGATATTTTGTAAAAAGTTGTCTATATTTGTGCATGTGTGATTTGTTGCTTTATTTTGTTCCACTATGCAAAATAGTTATGTTAAGATTCTTAGTTTGATAGCGTCAAAGATTCTAAGATTCTATCCTAACCCAAGATCGTAGAAACTCAACAATTCCTTTGTGTTAATCTATGATTATGGTTGATTATACATGTTAATGTTTATTTCAACTAACAATCTTTTGCGGAAAGCTATTTGTGTTATTTGTTTAGTGATGCATATGTGAAATACTATATTGTGAATTAAAAAAAAAAAAAACATCATAAAGTATCACTATCACTAGTCTCATTCTATTATAATCAATTAAAAAAATGTAAACAAAGTATTTTACTCTCACCAAGGAAAAAAAAGAAAGAAAGTGATTATGTAATTTTTATTAATTAATTTAGTAAAGTGCTAATATCACCATGTTGTGAGTTAAACAACTTGTTGACATTATCTTTTGTTTTCATAACTATAACTTTAGAAAAGTCTGCTTTTATAATATGACTTTAGACAAGTTTATTGGTTGAAAATACATGAAAATACAACAAATTTAACGAATATAACGTGGCGCGTAGGTCAATTTATCCGCAGAGTTTACACAAAAAGATCAAAAGTCGATTAGTGGGGGATCTTCCTCTTCTCCTATTATTTGATCATACAAATTAGTTATATGCTCTGCCACTTCCCTCACGATGGGGTGGTCATCAGTAACGAAACGTGAGAACACATCGTATTGGCTGTGAATGACCGTTCCCAGCAGTGGAAGATATCGAGTATTTATCAAAACATTGAAGATCATAAATAAAGCAGGTAGTACATGGCTTTCCTTCTGTCGCGGCAACGTATACCGCAAGAGAGCTGTGTAGAATGATAATATGTGCATGTAACCACTGCGTCTAATCACTCTCACAATCTCCAGACGCGCTATGCTGTCCGTGCTCAGGTCTTGAAGCATTTCGAAACATCTCATAACCACGATTTCTTCTGCTAACGGGGACGTTAGTTCGCCCCTTTGGAGCCACCCGTCTGGGTTACTGAGCTTTGTGTCGGCCGGGAGCGTTGCGTAGGCCAAAACACCGAAGATTCGGCTAACCAGGCCTGAACGGGTCAAGGTTTCAACGGGCGCGGGCAATGATGAGAGAGGGGTTTGGCCTTCAAATCGGGTGTCTAGCCTGGTTGATATTGTTCGCAGTAGAAAATTATATTGTCCCCCATCAATCTTGGCATGCATTGGCCACACTAATGAAGCCACTGCCTGTGAAAGGCGGGGATGCTCGAATGAATCCTCTGTGCCCCAGAGCTCCATGATTATAGAGAATAGTTTGTCGAAATAGATTTTACTTTTGCTAATGTGACCATGGTCGGGCCTTAGAATGTAAGAAGACAAAGCTCGTACGATTCCTCTGTGATTAATTATTTGCTCCTTGGAC
This sequence comes from Pinus taeda, assembly GCA_000404065.3. Taxonomy (NCBI): domain Eukaryota; kingdom Viridiplantae; phylum Streptophyta; class Pinopsida; order Pinales; family Pinaceae; genus Pinus; species Pinus taeda. Next base: position 63,336 of record APFE030980102.1, read on the forward strand.
GCCATTATCGGATATATTAAGTTTACCAGGCCCAGCTGAAAGTCTGCATCGTCAATTCCGGCACAGTCTCTGTCAACAACTGCTAGGGTTTGCTCTAGGTCAACCCCGAGGTCGACCTCATTGTTGAAGTTGTCGGCAGTAGCCAACATGCGCACGGAATACCGCACCCACTTAACGGAATTAGAGATCGAGTCGACGGGGCATCCCGCTATTAGCTTACTAAACAATAAAAAACCCTCTCTCGAGTTAACGATTCCGGGTTTGCCTTCAATTACAGAGCTCAGTTCACGGAGAAATCGTAATAATTTCCGATCGCTCAATTGATGTTGCTGGCGATCTAATAAAGTATCAACTGCGGCTTCTAGGTCTGCAGGCCTTGAGATGAAGGAGAACGGAGGCATCAGCTTGTAGAAGCGCCGCCATGCTGCGATTGTCCGTCTGAACTTGTGATCGGGCAGCACGGACTCGTTTTCGGGTGGCAGAATGTCGTTGTCGCCGTTGATTTCGAGCGTGCCTTCCCTGACAGCGACGAGGGAGTTCCGGTTGTATGTTCTGTTCGTTGAGGGAGATTTGACGGGATCCTTTATGAACTCCTGGCTTATGGGACAGAAGAACTCCCTGGGGACTTTGTGTAGACATCTCCGAGGAACCTTCGGCATGTTTTCTCGTCTCCAGTGGATTTCGTTATGCCTCCCCAATGTATTTGAGTAATCTCCAAATCTTTCTTCTGTGGTGGGCGGGTGAGATTTGATGGCATGTATTTATTGCTTCGGTTTCTGCTCCATACTCCGCACCTTCCTTTCGGAGCAACACGCCTTTTCGTCGGAAGCTAAGTAACTACAGCATTTGGATTTAGTTACGATAGTTATGATAAAACGATTGAATTTTTAACTTACATTCCAGCAATTTTTTTTTTTTTTGGAATATTTGAGAATATGATAAATATTCATCTAAGTTGTAATCGAAATAAGTTTACGTTACACTCAATCATATGAATTTATGTGAAAATGTTAATTATCTAGTTTAAGTGAAAATTAATTTGTAAGGGATAATTTTCAACCGATAGTTTTTCAATGATTGACTTTGGGTTAGGCTATGATGCATTTTTGCTATCTGTTTTTTAAGATTGTATGATTTTTTTATCTTGTTCTGAGGATGAATCATATTAGTTGGTTTAAAATGTTGATTAAATATTAATGTGTGTACAAGTGTACATATACAACATAGTAATTTTAATTTTTTCATTATTTAAATTGCATTTTTAAATGTATAAATAAATTCAATGTCATATAGAACTAATATGCATTCATTTTGCATTCTAAAAAAGGTTTTCGCCTCAAGAGATTGGATGGCTCTAAATGCTTATTAGAGCCATGGTTAAAATAGATGTTTACTAGTTTTAATTATGAAAATAATTTCTAAAATATATTAAACTATAGAAAATTAAAATGAAATAATAATAATATATTCCTAATGTTACATACACCAAATTAGTGTAAAATACTTTTGTCTTTTTAACTTTTAAGAGAAAATGTATTTTTTAGCATAAACATCAAAATATTTTATTTATAATTCCAAGATTGAAAGTGAAATATTTTTACCACATTTCTTTTATACTCGATTGTTGTGATATCCCCAAATCTTATGAATATTTTATTTTTACTGCACAACAAGCAAACTATTTAATTTTATCTAGAAAAGTTTGTGTTTTGAGTATTTTTATTGTGCTCTAATAAAGAAACTATTAGGGGTAATATATATATATATATATCTATATATATATATATATATATATATATATATATATATATATATATATATATATATATATATATATATATTACTTGAGAATCAGTTGAGAAACAATTACCTGTAGAAACTGATTTCTAAAAAGATTTATTCTAAGGAAAGAGGATAAGGGTATCTAAGATCTTGAGGAAGGGAGGAGACTATGCTGAAGAGTCAGGAAGTATGGAAATGGTTGTGTCTAGTTAGGACTAGATAGCACTGAGGATTGAAAGTTCTCATAGCGGGAGTTCTTGAATTTGAGGATTGGAAGTTCTCATAGAAGGAGTTCTTGAATTTACAGGAACAACTCGGGGGGAGACTTCCTGAATTTGAGGATTGGAAGTTTTCATAGAAGTAGTTCCTGAATTTACAGGAACAACTCGGGGGGAGACTGTTCGACTAATAGTCTCAAGGTTGGGTGGAAGAGTAAACCAAAAGTCAAATTCTAGTGTGAAATAATCTCGAAGCGATGGTCTAGAAAAGTGGATTGAATTTACAAGAACAACTTTACAAGAACAAGAAAAGTGGATTGAATTTATAGGAACAACTCGGGGGTAGACTGTTGGACTAATAGTCTCAAGGTTGGGTCTCAAAGTTGTGTGGAAGAGTAAACTAGAAGTCAAATTCTGGTGTGAAATAATATGGAAGCTACAATCCAGATAAGTTGATGAAATCTATTTCTATAGTAGATAAATTCTTAGTTAATGGATTGATAATTCCATATATATGTGATGTAGGTCCTAATCTCTAGTAAATAAGTTCCACTTATCAAAATCAGTATGCAGATGTGTTAATATGCTTATTTAATAGCTTATTCAGTAAATAAAATTGTCTAGATCAATCTTGAAGAAAACTTGTATCAGAAAAAATGTCATAAACATGATAAAAAAACAGAGATAAGCAAATATTTGTGTAACATAACTGAACAATAGTGCATTATTATTTTATTTTGTAGGAACCAAAGGTCAAAAATGAAAGCATTATTAGTTATCAACAAGAATGAATGACCATTTCTGCATTATCAACCCTACGATATTTGCAACATTAGGTTAAGCCTTACAATGTCATATATAATATGAAAATACAGACTTAAAGGGGCAAGCAAAACCGTAATTTACTAAACAGAGAGATGTTCTGTAATTCTAGAAAAAGGAAAGATAGTAGTCGTATTTACCAATACGACAAACAAATTTATTTAAAATAGCGTAAAATATGTAGCTCTACAATATTAAAACAAGTGTGAAGGGAAATTCCATGTATCTACAAGAATGTTGAACAAGAAGAGAAAAACTCCCTTGCTTCCACTTTAGTAGCAAATGCATTACATAACCGAGACAGGGGCTTGACAAGTTATACATGGTTAAATCCAAACATAATTAGTTCATAAAGAAACAATACAAAGGAGGTCATGTCCCTCATAGTCTTAAAATAAATTTAAGCACAAGAATAAACAAACAGAAAGATAAATTGCATTAAATTTGAATGTTTATAACAAAACTGTCAGATAAAGTCTAGGGTTTGTAGGGTTCAAACCCTTATTAAAAACCCTTATGGTCAAAACCCTCTTAACAAACAATGTTACTCAAATAGCCAGAGGCCATTATGGTCCTTTATAAATTCAGACCAAGGGCTGAAGAGGCCAGCACAATAAATTACAGACAAAAGATGAGAAGGCCAAGAAAGAAACTAGAACAATAGTCATGTCTTTTGACTTCTCCAAAAATTAAAACACATAAGGGTGAATTCTCCATATAGTGAGCATGACCCTTAAGGCATTATTACCCAGAGACTACCACAAGATAGAAACTAGGAGAGAGCCCAATCCGGCCACCACCACCTATGCCTCCTAAACTTATCACATAAACCACGGACAGGAATGAGAATCCCCTAAGCCTTAAAACTAAACTGATATATATAACAGTGGAATAGACGCAAGTGATAGGTCCTTACCTGGTTAGGTTGCACTAAGGAGGCCTTCTGCTGGTTGATTGCAGAATCAGGAAGCCAAACATGTTAACAAAGTCACTAAAACGATTGTTAATAGATCCCTGTGTACATTAAAATAGTTTAAGTTTAGGCCGATAACCGAAAACATGTAATAGATTGTTTGATACTTATACAAACATTCAACTCCAAAACAATGCGCCAAAGATCTCGTTTGTATGGAGGAACAGAGGAGGAGGCTAGCTCCCATAGCAAGCGCAGTTACCAAGGCTAACAAAAAAGAAATGAACAACAATAACCCTCTACCCAAAGGCAAATGGTTTTGAGGTTTCATCTCCACCGTTCGATTTCATATCTACATAGAGACCATTAGTCTACGCGGAAATCCTGAGAAGATGTAAAAGTACCACCATAAAATTAGTCACAAGGGAGCACAATCACCCAGGTCGATGCAACCACAGTCATAAAGGCGATAAGGACGCACAGGAGTAACTTGACGTGACAACTAGAGACAATGACCCTTTAGCCGTGTAAGCTGCGAAAATTTCAATTCATGAATCTCATGTGGTAGGACAAGTGTCACTTTATTAAATCGACAGATTAGTACAATATCCAATGTAAAGACCTGTACAATAACCCTCTCGGGTTGAAAATTAATGTTATGATAAGTATCTGATACTTGTATAATAATCACTGTGTAAATTATTGACAAGCCAAATAAATAGATATAAAGTTAGGGCGTAATAAATTGGTTATCCATGCTATAATAAAGTTCGGTAAAGTAATTTTTTTTATGGTCGTTTATCATTTAGAGATGTGCGACATATGGTATCAAAGTGACTGAGGTTGCTAAACTGAGACCTATAGAATTAAGTAATAACAATACTTTGTGATATGAAAGTAGGAAGAAGGAAGCTGACAGTATGAGGAGAGTTGGAAGTCTACCTCATAAGTCCGTAATAGGAACCAGACCCACAACATTTCAAGAGGGAAACCCTGAAGTGTGGGTGCAACTGGGCGACGAACCAAGAAATACCAATCCAGATATTATGGTAAAAGTATAAGAATTAAAGGATGAAATGGCTCGATTGTGAGCAGACAATGAGAGATTGATGCAGGAAGAAGAGAAAATCATGAAAAGTCTATCAGATAGACAAAAGCATCGGTTGTTAGTTCCCAGCCCAGAACATGAGAATATGACAGGGGAGCAAGAATTTCAGACTGAAAATGTGGAAACAGAGTGGGGAGAGGAAAATCACGAATAAGAATCAGATAATGTGTCCAATCACAAGATACTGAAAAGACAGAAAGTGGAACTTCAAGGAGAATTCTGGAAAATTAAGCCTCCTCTCTTTGATGGGGAACATGAAGAAGCGGTGGAAGCATGGATCATCAACATGAATAAATATTTCCAGTTGTACAAATATGACCATAATCTGAAGGCCTACTTGGACATCTTCCAGTTACAAGGGAAAACTACATTATGGTGGGAGGAAGTAAAAACAGTGTGCAGAGTTAGTGAACAAAGTATAACCTGGGAAAAGTTTCAGAGATATTTCAAGGAAAAATATCTAACAGAGAGGTTTTATGACGAGAAGGCAAAGGACTTTCACGATCTCTAATTTGGCCAAATGACCATGGACGAATTTATAACCAAATTCACATCATTACTTTGGTATGTTCCTTACATACATGAGGAAAAAGAAAAGGTGCATCATTTTATCAGTAGTCTTGCATTGTTCATGAAAGAACAACTGGAGTTTGAAAATCTGAAAACCATGTATGAGGTCATTCGTAAAGCTTGCATTTGTTAGCAGTAGAACAAACCAAAGGGTGACCCGAGCAAAAGGTGGACTGACAAAAAGGGGAGTAAATTTGTTTCCAATTACAAGGGAAATAAAGGTCCAGGCACTAAAGGAGTATTTAAAGGACATTCTGACAGAAATGCAAACAAGAATCAACCTCGATTTAAAGTACCAGGTGAAACTAGAGTGAATGAAAAAGCTAGTAGAATTGAAGCAAAAACAACTAATAGAACAATTGTATAATGTTGGGGATACGAAGGCCCTCATTACGTCAAAAAATACCCACAACATAGAGGAGCCGATCAAATTTCACATATACAAGAAGCATCTATAGTGGGGGAAGTAGCAAGAAGCATTCCTAAGATTAATGTTGCCCTTGAAGACCATCAAGTAGAATTTCAGCCAACCATGGTTGAATTTGAAAGTAAAATTTTTGGCTGCCCTGTTTCCATTTTAATTGATCATGGGATACCTTAAGTTATATCAACCCAAAGATTGTGGAACAATGTAAATTATAGACTGTTAAATTTAAAAATCCTTGGTTAGTACAAGTAGCCATAGGGGCCAAAAGAAGAGTTTTTGCTAAAATAAATAATTTCCCTTTATTGATAGCTAACCAGTCTATTATGGCAGATCTGAACATATTACCATTAGGGTCCTATGATATTCTTATAGGCATGGACTGGTTGTAAAATCATTGGTCGCTTATTAACTGTAAAACTAAGACCATCAATTATCCGGATGAGAAAGGTGAAAGACAAGAAATGCAAGGTATTCAAAAACCTCTATAGATAAGATCTATAATAGCCTCCCAGTTAGCAAAATGCATCAGAAAGGGGTGCCATATTTATGCAATACAAGTAGGATTCACTGATTCCAAGGATAATTCTGACTCTTTTGAAAACATACCAGTGGCACAAAATTTCTGAGATATAATTCCTGAGGAAATCCTGGGTCTACCCATGAAAAGAGACATCGACTTTACCATTGAGTTAATCTTGGGAGCTGCTCTAGTCTTCCGAGCCCCGTACCGCATGAGTATTCCGGAGCTGACTGAATTAAAAATGTAGCTACAAGAGCTACTATATAAAAGGTATATCCAACTGAATGTGTCCCTATGGGGAGCCTCAGTTCTCTTTGTTAAGAAAGGGGACGGAACCCTGCGTACGTGCATGGATTACTGTCAGTTAAACAAGCTGACCATTAAGAATAAGTACCCTCTACCCCGTATTGATGAGTTGTTTGACCAAGTCAAGGGAGAAACTATTTTCTCAGAAATTGACCTCCGACCTAGGAAGCATCAGATCCGAATAAAAGACGAAGATATAGCAATACAACCTTTAGGACTCGTTATGGACATTACGAGTTCGTAGTTTTTCCTTTTGGATTGACTAATGCCCCGACAACAATCATGTGTCTCATGAACAATATTTTTCATCAATAATTAGACAAGTTCATATTAATCTTTATAGATGACATATTTATATACTCTTGGAGCATAAAAGAACATAAGGAGCACCTGAGCACCTTTGTATTGTTCTTCAAGTCCTAAGAGAACACCAGTTGTATGCGACATACAACAAGTGCGACTTCTTTAAGGAGCAAATCCAGTACCTGGGACATGTCATCACCAAGGATGGAATCGCAGTAGACCCAAAGAAAATAAGAACCATCATGGAATGGCCAGTACCTAAAGATGTAGCTGACATAAGATCCTTTATGGGTCTAGCTAGATATTATAGAGTTTTGTGGAAGGTTTCTCTAGAGTTGCTTATCCTATTACCTCTCTTCACAAGAAAGGGAAAGCTTTTAGATGGACCCCCAACTGTCAATAGAGCTTTGATCAACTCAAACATCTACTGACCACCACACCCATTTTGAGCATTATTGATCCCAATAAAGAATACGTAGTTTGTATGGATGCTAGCAAGGAGGGTGTTGGTTGTGTACTAATGCAAGAAGGTAGGGTGGTGGCTTATGAGTCAAGAATAGGGGTGATTTTAGGGGCGAATGTTCGCCCTTTGGCGAAATTAAGGGGTTTTAAATTTTTAGTGGGCGAATATTTTGTATCATAGTACATTTTTACAAATCACCTCAAATAGCCCACCTTATTTTAAGGGAGAGGGTAAAAAAGGTAAATTTAGCCCTTGAAATTAGGAGTTACAACCTTCCATTCGCCCATTTCAAGAATAGGTTTTATTTAAGTGAATCCATTCGCCCATTTTCATGAATAGGTTTTATTTAAGTGAATCCTATGGGCCAAAGGCCCAAATACCATATTTATAAAATAGGTATGGTAAATTAATAAAAATATAAATAAATGAGAGGTATGGTGAATAAATAAAGCATTTTTTATATTTACTCCATATAAGTCACCTTATATACATGCAAGGGTGTAAACAAATAAAAATATAAGTAAAGTGGAGGTATGGTAAATAAATAAAACGTCTTTTTATACTTACTCAAAAAGGTATGGTAAATAAATAAAAGTATAAATAAACTAGACGCATGGTAAATAAATAAAACTTCTTTTTATATTTAGTCCATAACCTATGGAGGCTCAAGAAAGAGGTTTTATTTAAGTGAATCCTATGGGCCAAATACCATATTTGTAAAAGAGGTATGGTAAATTAATAAAAATATAAATAAGCAAGAGGTATGGTAAACAAATAAACATTTTTTTATATTTACTCCATAAGTCACCTTGTATTTACGAACACTCAAAAAATGCGTTATATTTAGGTGAAACCTATGGGCAAAATACTATGGGATAAATACCATGGACTATTGTTATTAATACCATGCAAAAAAACATTATTAACCCTAATATTAGTATTAATAAAAATAAAAATGGCACATGGTATTGACCCCTGGAATGTAGCCTATTTAAATGGGGGAATTAAACCAGCATAGATCCATCTTTACTCTGAATCTACTAACCCCTGAGAGGTATCAAATATCATGATATGCAAACTAGCATAGAGTGAAAAAAAATTTGATCCGAGTAAGCTTGGTTAAAATAAAAATAAAAATCAACTATTAATTTTATTAATTTTTATAAATTACTAATAGTAATTTTTAAG